>JAOUQU010023994.1:0-17972 GCA_028566735.1 Ammoglanis amapaensis | reverse complement strand
ACACACACACACACACACACACACACACACACACACACACACACACACACACACACACACACACACACAGGTGATCACGCTTCTTCAGCTCTTCAATTACTTTTTAGCCACTTTAACTTCCATTGCATTTTACTCACTTAAAGAGGCTTTAAGGCTAGTATTAGGCTAGTAGTAATAAATAAAGAGAGAGAGAGAGAGATTTCTGCTTCCTTTTGTCTCAAGGGCAAACACTAAGCTGCAGATGAGATTTGTACTCAACATTATTATTCATTAGTGTGTAAAGGGAAAAAAGTTTGGAAAATGTTTTGATAGGGAATGATTTCTCATAGGTAAAAACAAATCAAATCTGCTTTTCTCACACAAGACCAGAATTTATGCAATTTAGTTATATATCTCCAGGTATAAGCATGTTTAGGCAGCAATACCCAGATATATTTAAATGTCACTAATAAAGAAGCTGGTTCACTACCCAGAAACTGAAACGTTCAGTTGTTGTCTTGTTTTGCATTGATTTATATTTAGAATCATCACAAAATCTGCTTTTGTATTTTTCTATAAAGAAGCAGATCCAAATAGTTTCATAGTTCATAACCCTATGTGTTCATTTTCATGTTTTGCTTTATCCAGGTCTGTGTTACGGAGGTTAAGGTTCACCTGGAACACTGGACACAAGATTGGATTAAACTAGTTAGGACACCAGTCTTTCACACTGCCCAGGCATAGTCAATCATATCAGTACGTACACTTGTTTGTATTTATGTTATTTGACTGACAGCACAGTTCAACATTTAAACCCTGCAGCACAGATTAACCCCTAAATTCTCAACGGTTTTCAGTCATAATTTTAAGTTGCTTTGGATAAAGTGTCTAATAAATGCTCAAATATATAATTCATCACTGCCACATGTTTTAACATAAAAGTAAATAGCAATATCGTGGAGATCAATATAATAGAGATCTTCTTTATCTGCTTTTTAGTCAAGAGTAGCTTGCTTCAGAGAGTTCTTGGTTGTTTAGTGATTTTATTACAGTTATGTTTCTCATACATCTGGCTCAGCCTTTAACGGACATATTTACTGTAGCTTCTAGGAATTTTATACAGATTTACAAATATAATACTCATTGTACTTTTGTGGCACTGTTTTTAAAGTTGTTGCACATCTTTATCACATTTCTAAGAGGTGCTATAAAGTCTATAAAATAGCCATTTCCAATACATGTGTAACAATACAAGTAACAGAGTTCCCGGAGGTTAAGATGTGTTGTAATTCAATGTCACACAGACTAGCAATACTTTCAGATCATCAGTATTATGAAGTGCTTGAATAATTCTGGCGGAATTAAAAAAAACTGAATACATAATTAATTTTCTTTGTCTGTTCACTGCTTCATTTGACTCATAATTTTAATTTTAAATTAAATGTGCTTCTAATTCAAACTCCAGGCAATTCTGTGAAATTTTGTGGTGTCAGATTCACAATCAGACGGATTTTTATTGTATCTTTTAAATGAATGATTTAAATTATCCACACTTTGTGATTCTGAATTATAGTATATCTTATGCACCTTAGCTTTGAAATTGCTTCTTATGCGTTATAGCATCATTTGTTTATATATTTTATCTCAGTCTGTACATCTATCTATCATGAGTTTTTTGCATTTTAATGGATTTAATGGCATTTAATAAAGGGCCAAAACCTAAAAGGGGGGCACACATCATATATGTATCTAAATTCTTGTAAAAGTAGAAAATTAGCCAAATAACTTTGAATGCAAACACAAAATAAAATTATTTTTCATTCACGAGTTACACGAACAGATTTTATTCCTGATTACTTTTGTACATCATAAAGTGTAAATCATAAAAAGGATTTTTCAGATGTCTACATCAGGATTTTTTATGGTGACACTGGGAGTATTTAAACTAGAATGTTAATTAGGATAAATGAGGTTTAAATCATTAAAATGAGTCATTAACATGATGTGAGTTGTTAAAATGATTGTAGATCATTTACAAGATAACAACATGATTGAAAAGCTTGTGGCTTTTTTAAATTATACATAAGTTTAGTTACACTATGCTTGCAAAATACAATGCAGCCTAAGGTATCTACACTAACGTACTACACAATCTACAGTTCTGTTGTTGTAACAACGAGCCCAGAAATGTAAAACATAGCCAATAGTATTTGAACAGCTGCTATTATTGAGTTCAACCAGATGTGTAATTTACCATTGTTTGCTCATGACTTCAGCTGAAAGGTAGTAGAGTTTAAAAATAAATAAATAAAATCTTTTACAATTAACATTTGGTGTTAACTGTCAAACATGCTCAGAAAATGTCGTGTGAGAATGTTTTAATTTATTATATTTGAATATATCCTATTAGTGTTCAGAAGTTGTATAAGAAAGTGTGCTGACTCACGTGGAAAAGGCATTATTTTGCTTCTCACAGCGGATGCCTTTGCAGTGGTTGGGCTCGTCAGCTGCCTCCGTTTCATAGTAGAAGTAAAGCTGGTTGAGACCATTAGCAAATGCCAACAGCACCAAGCAGTAAATAAAGAGAAACTTGAGGATGTCAAGCAACATTCTGCCCAGTGATATCTGCAGTGGGCCAAGGTGAGAATTAGCCGTGAAGAGCGATATAAGCCGCAGCGAGCTAAAGATATTGGCAATGGCAAACAATGCCTCTGCAATCAGTGTGGGATGCCACATCTCCCACTCTTCCCGAGGACGAGAGCTATTGTACTGTCAATGGGACAGGAGAAAAACAAGAGTTAAAACATGCTTAAAATACAATGAATAATTTTGTGGCATTATGGCATATCAGCAAATGAAACAATTACATCATTGTTTATATAAAAAATACATGATTAATGGTCGAAGTGATGATCTCAGACACTAATACACATATGTGATTTGAAACTAACTGTCAACAGGAAAACATACCTTAAAGTATGCCACCATTTTAAGAGATATGGTGGCAAGGTAAAGAGAGTTCATAGCAAAGTCCATCAAATTCCACCAATCATGGACATACTCAGTGAAACCTCCATCCCACATCTCTTTGATCTCAGCCCAAATGAAGCCTAGCGTGAGCAGAAAAGATATATGTAAACGCAGCACTTTAGCATTGATGAGATGATTAAACATGTAGATATATGCAGCCACATCTGCTCAAAATACAGACACAAGGACACAAGATTGCCAATCCTAATGACATAATCGACTGTCCAATAAATTACCCCAATGACACCACATAAATGTATTTCTGCATCATCAAGGAAGCTTCAAGGAGTTTTGATTAAATCAATTTATTCTGTTATGGGGCTTCGGATGTCATTTTCTTTGAATTTGTCTTGAAACAAATAAATTAAGGTATCAATAATTCATGAGCTTTTTTCATTTGCTTCATGAGAGTAATAAAGTAATAAAGTCTAGCCAGCTGTGTGTGTGTGTGTGTGGCTTTATAGCTTAAGCGACAATCCATTTTTTTTAAGATGCACAAAAGAAACAATATTCCAAATTCATCATAACCTGCAAGTTTATTAATTTATTCATTATCTGCTAAGTATTTATTTACTTATTCGAATATCATCAATTTATTAATCAACAGTACAGTTTCCCAGGGCTAAAAGTTCCTCACATTGTAAAATGTGCTATATAAGTTCCCAGTGAATATGTACCCACTGTATTCGCGAGGTCAGTGTCAAGAGTTGTTTTCCATACTCCTCTACCTGTGTGCATGTGCAACAGGCCACTACATTGTGTTCCAAATTTTTTATGCAAAAAGTGTTCAGGCGTGATATGGTAAGATTTTGTTTGTTTGCCAGTTAAACTCGTTGATGGTGATGTGTGTCAGGGCTCTTTATATCACTGAATGCAATTGTAGACACCTGTGCTAATTAGTTTGGCCGGTGTGTCCAATTAAAGGCAAGACTACTAAGAAGGCTGTCCTACATTATTAAGCAGCCGGCATTTTCATCCAATAAAGGAAAGAAAACGGATGTGTCAGCTGCTGAGAAGCAACAAATTGTGGAGTGTTTAGGTCAAGGCATGACTACGATCAACATTGTCAAGACACTTCATCGTGATCATTGCACAATTATGAAGTATGTAGATGATTTAGAGCACACACGTGTGCATGCTGATAAGGAAAAATCGAGGACTCTTTACTACAGGCAATTATGTCAGGTTAAAAGAGCAGCTGGAAAAATTCCTCGTCATAGCCGCAGACACGTTTTTGAAGCTGCTGGTGCCTCCAACGTTCCCCAAACAACAAGATGCATCGTTTTTCAGAGGTTTGCAGCTGTGCGTAAGCCATCCTGTCCATCTCCTCTATCCACTGCACTCAGTGGGCTAAACAATACATGAGGACTGACTTTAAAATTGTTTTGTTTACTGATGAGTGTCGATCAATGCTCTGGTCCAGATTGATGGAGTGGCGGTTGACTGGTTGATAGACACCCAATGCAAACAAGGCTACGGCACCCACAAGGAGAAGTTGGAGTAAAGTTTTGAGCTGGGATCTTGTGAAGAGAGATTATTAGCCCCTGAAGGGGTAACGTTTACCTCCATAATGTGTGTGGAGCTTCTCAAACAGCATTTCCTGCCATGGTTCAAGAAGAACCGTACATTCTGCAGCAAGATCATTTTCATGCATGATAATGCACCGTTTTATGCTGCAAAGAACACATCTGTACCTCTGGCTGCTATGGGCATAAAAGGGGACAAACTTATGGTGTGGCCCCCATGCTCCCCTGACCTCAACCTCATCGAAAACCTCTAGAGCATCATCAAAAGAATGTCTATGATGGTTATAATTTCACAAATGAACATTTGTTCCTTATAAAAATGAACAGGTTGAAAACTGCTGTGCTTAATAATTTGGAACAGGCATTGTCAGTGTTTTTATTTTTATATACTGATATTATTGGCAGTTTGTTCAAAAACCTTTCAATTGTACTCTAATAGTTGATGACTGGAAAATTAAAATGACAGCAATTTATATAGGTAATTTTGGAAAATCTGAGAATATTATTTGCATAATAACTTGGAACACAGTGTAATACCGATTTTCAGACTGCATGGCTGGATTTCTTACTGTGTAGTCTCTTCATTCGTTGTGGTTTTCATGCTACATGACTGATAAAAATCAAATCATTAAAATGTATTTTAATTCAAGAAAAATGTACCTAAAAAATCTTTAAACTAGATTTCTCAGATTTTGTCCTTTGTTCAACTGCAGTTTTATTTTATTACAGTAATCATTCTGTTTGCATATCCCCTCACCAGCTTTGCACACTCAGTATGGAAACTCAATATGAAATATTTGCTCATTCTTATTATTGCAAATTTGTTCACATTTAGTAAGGCTTTTCTTCTACAGCCCACTCACACATTTGCCAGCTATTAATATATTAAAATGTGAATTTTTCTGACAGCATCAGTTTTTCTTCTGTCAATCATATTGGCTTAGGCAGTTTGTACTAAAAAGAAACATAATTTTATTACCATCCAGATGAACATCAAGTTTGGAATTTCTTTTGTGCTGCTGTTTTTTTTTTTTTGTGTGTGTGTGTGTGTGTGTGTGTGTGTGTGTGTGTGTGTGTGTGTGTTTCGTCTTAGTGTTTAATATCTAAGTCTTGGTCTTGTCTCTGACTTGTCTTACCACATGACTTTACTTTATAAAGTATTTTTTTCAAGGGTAGCCACTATGACATACAGTTCAATGTTGTGAAATATGTACTGTTATATGCTCAGTGTAAACTTGCTTGGCCATACAGATTTATGTCTTTGTAATGAAGCAAAAGTTAGCCTATTGTTAGCTTCTCTGATCAATAACTTGTAGTTTTAAAGGACAGCCAATCCTCTCACCATTCCAGTGAAAGTGCTTGGTGGGTAAATGCAGAATTGATATAATGCACCCCTAAAATTCTGGAATATTTGTGTGGCACAACTGGGGTTATGTTGCACCTTTTAACGACAAACTAAAACAAGTTGTTTGGTTTATTTTTCTGTTTTAACTCGTGGATTTTGGTGGATTACAAAAATTAACAAAATGTTAGCAGTTAAATAATTTTGGACTGCGTTGACCACTACATATTACACATTTAATACAGCAAGTTTACCACATTGTCCAGGCTCTAAACTTCCAATAACCAAATCTTGTAATTACAATGCTCGATCAAAACAAAACCTTTACAATTTGCAAGTTATGATTTTTTAATCCAACCACAATATTCTAAGATAAACATTCTATTACACTTTTAAAGTTTATTTAGTTTAGTTTATTTAAATGTTAAGAACATATAGATTTTTCTTGTTTGACAAAAGGGTAACATCCAGAGTGTCTGCAAAGCCTGATATAACCCTATTTGCATCTAGTTTACCCTCTGGTGACTTTTTCTTTCAATAACACAGACTTGCAACAAATCTAGCAACTTTTTGGCGACAGAAGTAAAAATGCACATTGTTCTGTATGTACAATTTTAGGTACTCCTGTGAGTCACTCCTTTGCCCCCAAAACGCTCATAGACTGTCAAAGAAGAAAGTAGACTCTTATCCTGCACACCAACTGCAAATTAATTGTGCATGCCAGGATAGACAGAAACAGCTTATGGCTTTTCAGTCTTGTTTTCTCATCCCCACTCATCCCCAGCTAAAGGAGTAGCACTGTGTTCAACCATTTGTCAGTTGACATACTTGCAGGGGCTCAGTGTAACTTGATTGTATTATTTAAATTATTAAAAAAAACAGTTTAGCACTGTAATTACTTTTCCACATCTTGATGCTTAACAGACGATCAGAGCACTATGCCTTTTATGCTGGTTTTGTGTGTTCTGCTGCTAGTTAGCTGGTCGTCATCAGGATGTTAGAGCTGGTTGTCCAACATAACAACACATATTTGTCTCAAGAACATTAGACACAGGCTGGTTTTTATTTAAGTCATGTTGATCTGTGATGTAAATGATTGAATAGCCAACTGGTTTTTAACTATGTAGCTAAGTGTTACATAATAAAAGACATAATAATTATGGTGATTTGGGAGAAGTTAGGGAATGTTAAAAATTGCTAGATCCTTTTGAAGTTGCATGTGTAGTGTAGTGTAGTTTCTGATGTATTTCAGTTATCTAACTAGAGTCATGTCAGTATTATCATATGGTCTGTGACAGGAATGTTGTATTTGCAGTAATTAATTTATTGTAAATACCTGTAAAATATGCACTTTATAAAAGTCTACATTTTCAGCATTGGTACATTCAGGGGTGGTTGGTCCCGGAGTGTTATCTATAGTGTTATCTTTTCATGGGGCCTATAATCCATAGCAGTGCCTTTCACTATTTGGCATTAATGCTTAGCTACAAATTTAAAAAGGTAGTGTAATGTAAACCAAAAGCTATAAGTGTATAACTTGTTTACGTCAGTCAGGGAAAAAAATTACTTGTTTATTGGCAGGCAGAACATTGATTTTAAAGATTATTGTTTTGTTTCTAATTTGGCTAATGTAAAATGATTTTTTTTAAATTATACACCATGTCATAGTATGAAGCCATAACAAAATGTTATTATGAAGTGTTAAATATTCTACTTCATTTCACTCACTTTTATAGTTTATAAATGTAAACATACTTTAACTACTTCTTTCACATATATTAGATATAATTAAATAAAATTATTTACTTAATAATTCATTGATTAGTCATTATGACAAGCATCATTATAACAATAAAGCATTAGAAAACAAAATCCTATTTATGTTCACCTTGTTCCTGTTCCTGCCTTGTGCCCAAAGGATGTAAAAATGTAGTATTTAGAATTTGTTGCATTTATATTGTTAAACTCAGTGGTTTAACTTTATTGTTTAAGCTTTAACAAACAACACATTATAAACAGATGGCTTAGTTGTTAAGGTACTGGGCTAGAGATCAGAAGGTCACAGGTTTATGTCCCACAACCACCAAGCTGCTGCTGTTGGGACTCTGTATGGTCCTTACGCCTCTATGTAAGTCTCTTTGGATAAAGGTGTCTGATAAACACTAAAAATATAAATATGTAAACACTATGCCTAATTGTATTTATTATGAAACTTGATACATACATGTTTAACTGCATTGGTATGTTTTACCCGTGCTGTGTTTTTTTTATCTAAATTTACTGTTAGTAGCAGCTCAGCTTTTTTCAATTCTTATGAGTAACCAATTTTTTATTTTACATTTAGATTCTTTTAAACAAACCATCAACATGAATATAGTTAACGGATGACATTGTTTCCCTTACCCAGAACCCATGGTAGAATCATCCACTCCACAACAGTAGGCGGTGGACCCTGGACATGTAAGTCTGTCTGTACTATGTGCTGTGAGGCCAAGAGTAGGAGGAAGAGGAAGGTCAAGTAAGATGCAGTGTGACAAATAAACTTGATAAAGGGTTTTTTGATGAAGATGCCCAGGGTGCTCTTTGGGGCGAGAAGGTAGATAATAGAGAAGACTGGGAAGAGCAGTCCGAGGGTGAAGCATGTGATCAGCTTGACTACCCAGTGACGTCGCCTCCATCCAGGAAATCCATCGTACCACAAAGTGGCTAATAGTTGCTGGCAGTTGGGCTGAGCAACAAACTGTGTTGAAAAAAAGTACATTGATCATTTTTTTAAGTTTTAAAGAATAGTCAAGCAATGAGTTGTAAATTTAACTTTCAGTGGCTATAATTGCTATTGCCTATTACTCTAGAATCTTCACCTACTAGCTAATCCCATTACGGGTTAACACAGTGGAACATGATCCATCTTGCAATGATTGTTTTTACTCCAAAAATTTCAAAATTGTTGAACAACAACAAATTATTTTGTAGCATTCTAAAAATTTGTCATTTATGCCTGACCGCATGTGTTTATAGGTTAATTCCTACAACTTACAACAATTTTTAAAAAGTTTAATGTTATTTAATTTATTATGTTTTAAAGAAACTGTAATTTCAGTAGCTATATGTATGTTGCATGATTAAAAAAACAAAGACAGTTGCTTTCAGTCCATTTGTTAAACAGTGTAAGAGAAAAGAATGAAACATTGCAGTGCACTGCAGCTTGTATATTGAAGCAATTAAGTGCTGATTTATATTTGAACCATGGGCTGGTATTTGCTTGGTATTGGTATTTGGCAGGCTTTTAATGTCCTTTGTTTTGTCCTTTGTTTTGCACATCTCAAATGACTCACCAAACCACATG
This sequence comes from Ammoglanis amapaensis, assembly GCA_028566735.1. Classification (NCBI taxonomy): domain Eukaryota; kingdom Metazoa; phylum Chordata; class Actinopteri; order Siluriformes; family Trichomycteridae; genus Ammoglanis; species Ammoglanis amapaensis. The sequence goes on along the minus strand of JAOUQU010023994.1, from coordinate 8,749 downwards.
ACACATTTTCCGTCTCTGTCAGTCTTTCTGGGGCTTAAATAACTACTCTGCTGCGTAATATTCATGTATCTCTCTTTAGGATGACTTGTATAATGCATCCTAAGCAGTAAATACTAAAAAGGAGTTTAATTTTTTTAATGATACTTGCAGCACACTGAAATCTTCATCTGAGCCTCCATACATAAGCAGTTAACTTCAACAAGCAGTTGTAAAATATTGTACTAAAATATTGTATTCAAGTAGAAGTACTATTACTTTGTGGAAATGTACTAACATATAAGTAAATATACTAGTCTCAAAATCTCTCAAAATTTACTCAAGTAAACAGTAGCTCATTTAAAATGAACTATGTTAGAGCATATATTTATTTCTTTTTTACAGACTTGCCTCCGTAAGTAACATTTTAAAATGTAATTTAACTGTGGAATGAGTTTAAGAGAAACATGTTATCTGTATATCTAAAAATTCTGCATGTTAACACAAATTATAATATTTTAGCAAAAATGTGAAGCTAAAATGTTGGACACACTTGGAGCGGTTTTAGTGTGTCAGGGACACACAATAAATCTCAGTGCATTGAAAGTGTCCCAATGGTGCACTACAAACAGCCAACAAATAAAAGAATAAACATTCATTTATGTTAGTTCTTCACTTCCCCGAAGTGTAGTATTCCATTTGATTTAAATTGTAGCTAATTACAATGATTAAAAACTTTGTGTAAATTCTTTGTATACAAATGAGTGTAAAATCTACTTCAAAGTACAAATACACAAAAACTACTTAATTACAGTAACAAATAAATGTAATTAGTTACTTTCTACCTCTAAGCAATACTGATTTTAAATCAATTTCAGATTCTGTTGTGCAAATGGAACAGACAGGTAGAAATTAGAGAAAATGATAGTGAAATCACTCCGCTATAAAGGAGTGGTTCAGCAGGTACTGACTATCCTTCCCCAAGAAGGATGGGCCCTGTTGAGTCTGGTTCCTCTCAAGGTTTCTTCCTATTTTTTTCAGGGAGTTTTTCCTTGCCACAGTGGCCCTCGGCTTGCTCAATGGGTTTCTGTTTGTCCTGTCGTTTTTTGTAAAGCTGCTTTGAGACAATGTCTATTGGAAAAAGCACTATAGAAAAAAAGTTGACTTGACTTGACTATAGGCCAGTTCTCTGTTCTCATCCTTTCTGGATGAGGTTTTGGTCATATTTGTATTTTATCTGAGATCTCACCCATATAGGCAGAGCATGAGTTGCTTAGGTAGTGCAGCTCATCCCAGATTGCATGAGGATGCCAGGAAGATTTTCTGTTAATGTCGGGCCAGTGTCCAAAGCATGGATCAGATACTAGGAAGCAGGCCAGTATACCTCTTCCAACCTCCACCAGCAATACTTATATCTATGTTTCTGTTTAAACTGTCAGAAACAGACTGCATAAGCATGGTGGTATGTTGGCGCCACATCCCCAAGTGGTGTTTGTTCTTACAACCCACACTGTGCATGTGACTGGCATTTGCCAGAGCTTTTATCTTTGTGCTGTTTACAGGTGAGAGAAGATTCACATGAAGCACATCTGAAAGAGTCTGGAGACAAAGTGGAGAAAGTTCTGCTGCCTGCAACATTCTTCAACATGACCAATTTGGCATTTTGGTCAGTACTGGAATAAGAGACCCATTGTGAGACTTTATGTTGGTGCAGTGGGTCCTGGATTCCTTCTAATGCATGGTGATGCTATGTGGATAAAATATGTCAGCAGTTCCTGCATGATGAAAACATGATGCTATTGACTGCCTTGCCATGTCAACTGCATCCCTTTTATAAGAAGATGGAAGTGTTTGGAAATGACAGCAACTCGTCCACAAAGTGGTAGGCCAACGGATGCATAGAGGTCGCAGAGAATCACTACAGACCTCCAAACTTCACGTAGCCTTCAGATTAGTTCACGAACAGTGCACTGAGAGCTTCATGGAATAGTTTTCCTTGGTCGAGCAGCTGCAATCAAGCCAAACATCACCAAGTGCAAAGCGTTGGATGCAGTGGTGTAAAGCATGGATTCTCACTGGACACTCGAGCAGTGGAGACACATTCTCTTGTCCAAGTGCTTTCTAGCAAAGTTTAAACAGGTAACTTTTTTGAGCATAGGAATCCTTCTAGCAACTGTTCCATGAATGCCATGTACATTTTCATTTTTCATGAAAGTGCATTTACATTTATCCCAGATGCTGACAGAGAGGTCTGCAACTTTCTGGATGTGCTTGTTTAGTTGGCCTTTACCTGCATTATTGTTTGTTAGTTTTTTTGGTGCCTCTTAATGTAAGTTTTGATAATGGTCCACTTTTGGGCAGAGTTGCGTTGATGCTGAATGCCCTCCATTTGTAAATTATTTGTCTTAGAGTGGATGGATGAAGTTGGAATCTATTTGAGATGGTCTTGTAACTTTACCCACACTGATGGACTGTCACGAACTTCTTCCTGATGTCCTCGGATGTCTCCTTTCCTCTCAGCATTATTGATATGTTCTTTATTACTTGGCAAAACTGTGGTTTGGTTGGTTTTCTGTTCCTTTTACAGTTCCTCACAGTTTTTCCCTAAGATGTCTAATTTGATTGGTCTGCTTAATTTGATTACTTGAGCACTCACATGTGTTTCACCCGAGTCTTTTACCTAATTGATTTAACCAGTGAACCAGTTCACTTAATTTTGCAGATGCTCCGATTCCATGTCATGCAGTCTGCTTGCAACTCCCACATTTCCCTCAAAACAAGTAAATGGAATCGATGAACATAAACCTGACATTTTGTATACAAAAACTGGTGAAGATAAAATCAAAGAATCGTGGTATAAAAAAACTAAAACTCTAAGCTATCCATTAGTTCAAGTCAGATTTCCATTTGGGGCCACTGTAAACGAAGGTTTTATCTAGGCTTGTGCTCGGATCATAAGGTATGCAATAACATTTATAAAAACAGAAACACAATGTTGGTGTACACCAGGCATCCATTTCTTTCAGGTAAGTCACTGCATGTGAGGAATAAATGTGTGTGATTAAAATAGCAGCCGGATGAATACCGCCTCTAGCACTGAACAAGGGGTCATCTGAAAAAAAGGAATTCTATCTGAAGTAGGATAAAGAAAATGATCTAGTCTTTACAAGAGCAACTTGGCCCAGAGGTGTGTTGTACAGTCATACAATCTTTATGTGGGTTTTACACTCACATTTTTACTAAAGGAATTTGGCACAGGCCTTCAAAGATTCCACATATTCTATATTTAATAACATTTACTCTTAAAGAAAAACATGAAATTTTCACATTTTCTTAAGTTAATTTTTTAAAATATATTGTTAAATAAAATATTGTTCCAGCAGAAATGAATAAAATTGCAGGATGCTTAAGCTTAAGAAATGCTTAAGAGAGTTATATGTTGTACTTTAGTGCCCTATCATGACCAGACTGGACTTGAGTATTATCATCCCATGTAAAATGATATTAAATCAGATTTTACAGACCACATAACTGAAAGTTTAATTCTTAACAAAATATGTGATTTATCAGTATTACTATTGTAGTTATTAGTTTTTATCTACAAAAAAAATAAGTTGGTTTTTGGACCAACTAAATAATATTTTTAACACTAACACTAACTTAAACAACTCATCAGATGACAGGAACCAAATTTCAAATATTTTTTAGTCTATTTGAGATACATGTCAGACTCCTTGTGTCAGTAACTGCTACATAAAATTCATGTATTTAATTTATGGTTCTTGGTGTGTTCAAAGTTTCAGAACATCAAGCATAATCTCTATAAACTCTGAACTTTCAGTGTTTATTCATTCGAAACTTTAACAAAGAAAACAAATATACAACAAACTTGATTTTATTTAATAAAAATAAACACGTTTAGAAACTGCTACCTGCAATACACTCATAGATTCTCTTGCTGATCCTCCTTACCAGTGCTATGCTTTTGTGCAAAAGCACACTTTAAATCTCATATTTATATTTCATGTAAATAAATGATAAGTAGATGCAATTTCGTGCCATGATTATCTGTGAGTTTACTTTAGGAATATTTGTATCTTAAGTTGAATCGGTTATGACTATAGAAAGTGACAGAGAAGTGAATACTGCATACTAAATACTAAATATGTTTTCTTTAGTATCGCTGGTCATTTCGATCTTGAAATTCTGGTTTGAAACATCACCAGTGGTTGCCTAGGTGGCACACAAACGTCAGTCCATTGGAGCCAATACGGTTTTATCTGTGAACATTATGTGTTTTATTTCTTTCGTTTTGTCATTTTGTTTTTAAATGTAGTTTGGTTTGTTACAATTTTCTTAGTATTTGGCATTATCTGTGAGCTTATCTGTAGCAGGAGTGTTTGAAGCTGGGCCTGGTTAATTAATATATAATAACCGTCCCTGTCTGAAAATATATTCAGCTGGTATAGCTGTCTGTTTTGCTCCCCCCCCCCTAAATACTCTTTAATAATACATGGACTGCAATGCTTTTAGGTCTTAAATGGGTGTATAAATGAAGCCATAAACAAATCAATTCATTGACATGCATAGGGTCCTTTCTATGTAGAATTTGCAAAAAAATATTTTGCTATTAATTGATGACTGTGAAATGGAGTGTTTTTCTACTATTTAATACAATTTATTCAACTCTTACACATGCATGTTGTAAACATTTGGCCCTCTGTGGATTTCGACAGTAATTAATTTAGCTGTTTGTTACAGTTTGGATCCCTACTTGGAGTAATAGTTGGATATCTGGGAGTCTACCGATTTTCTTTGTGTTATTCGTTGTCTTCAGTCTATGAGGTAATTGATTCTCTGTCGTCATGATGTTATAGCCCTCCTCCATTGCTTCTTCAGGTACCTCTGCCCCCACTCAGAAAAAGAACTGCATCAGACATGAGAGAGCACTGCAGTGTTTCAGTATCACTTAATGACAGATCCCTGGTGTCACTGTATTTCCCTTGTGAAACTCATTTTCAATCAATAATTGAAATAATAACAATTAGGTTATTGTTTTACCCATTTAAAGTTGTATTCATTCAGTTGTTGTTGCATGTTAGAGTAATGGATAATGTGTAGCATGCCCACAAGTAACCTATAGCAAATGTTTAATGTAGTCAATTCATAAAATAAAATGTAATTTTATGTGTAAATGATTGCATTTATACACAGTTGGACTGCTTTGTGAAATGTGAACAATTTTACATTAAACATGTATGGCAAATATAATGTCTCCCTAATGCATTTATGGTATTATTGGTACAATATTTTACTGGTGCTAGATAGAATGCTCGATATTTCAGTTGGAATAATTGAGCTGTTCACACGCAGGATTACGATCATAAGAAGTCATTGCAGATGTTTAGTAATGCTTTACAAAACATCTTTGTCCATATCATATGTCTACAGAAAATGCACCAGGCACTACGGTTTAAACACAAAATGACTACCCAGCTCTACCCCGAGCTGGGTCTAAAATAAATTATATCAAGTCTCGGTTCTGCCTTGCCTTGAGAAAATTAATAAATACAAAAAAAATATTCACAGAGTTTTGGCTGCATGAGTAAATTATAATGAACTGTTAATCATTTTGAAATGCCAGCCTTCATAATAATGGCAATTTGATGCATAGTCTTAGCATTTATGAAGAACCAATGAAGAAAACAAGGAAGCCTGAATCCAAAAAAGAAGACAGTATGTTATAAGAAAAATGTAACTATATTATTATTAAATATTATTACATTACATCTAAATAGTTTAATATATATTTGAGTGTAGAATATTACCAAATCATCCAGCTTAGTATAACTACATACACTAAACACCCAAATAAGTAATCTGCATGCACTTGAAATGAAAATTATAGGTTATTCTCTAAACATCCAACTCAGTAACCTACGTGCACTTAACACACAAATTACGTGCACCAAATGAGTAGCCCACATGTACTTAATATGCAAATGATATACTTGCATACACGTATTACCCAAAATTGCATCCTTTATGTTAGGAACTCCTACCCAAAATAAATTAGACTCTAATATGAGTGATCTAAAGTAGTTGCAAGCCTTATGCAATTAACTCATCATACATAAACCGATCTGATTATCCAGATGTTTGCCAAACACTGTTATAAGTACTTTTATATTTTCAATTCACCTCATTTACATGTCTTTCTGGGGAGATTTGGGAGGAAATTCATGCAGACACATAGAGAACAAGCACACAGATTTTCACACAGAAAGGGCCCAAACTACTCCACCTTAAACCAACCCAGGACATTTCTTCTCAATAAGCCCTTATGCCATCCTAATACTCTAGATCAAGGATGAGCCGATAAGCCATTGTACGTGTTCAAATGAGGGGTAAAAATGTATCAACATGCACTGAACACCCAAAGTATTACCCAGCAATCACTCAACATTAAATTAATAAACCTGAATTGAAACGAAAAAAGTTGTACATTACATAAAGTGATTACTATATGTACAATTTTTTATCATTTTACCAGTAAGTCTATATTTCTTACCTCCTTCTGATGATATTTAATGGCCAACTTTAGCTTTGCCAGATCTCTGCATTCACGAGGGTCTAGCTCCTCACTATGGTCATCGCGATGGTTGAGAATCGTCTCTAGTTCACGGGAGCTCCTTGCCTGGTCCAGCAAGTCCTTGGCAAAGAGCTTACACTGCTGAGAAAGCTCTTCATACTCCTGTCGAAACTCATTTTCTACCTTGCTAAGTTCCTTAAGCTCCCAGCCAAGCCGAAATGCTGTAAGGATGGGGTCCTCACTGGACAAAGCGATAAGAGAAGGACTTGCAAGTGTCTTATAGACGTTAAGACGGGAGCGAGAGTGGCGTAGACTATCGACCTCCGAGCTGGAAACACACTCTACACAGTCACAGCGGATCTGGTGTGGACGTGGCACAGTGACTTTGCGCTGGACCAGAAGTTTTATGATCTCATAGTTGTTGGTGTGTGCTGCTAACATGATGGGAGTAATGTCAGGCGTGAACTCTGAGAACTGGGTGTCCATCATCAGAGCAGGAACCTAAAACAATGCAAGCAAACACAATAAGTACATTTATGTAACTTGTTTTAGCTGATTCCATAGGTTTTTTATTTCCAACATGGCTTTTTAAAGACAATAAAATATACTAGATCATATTGCTATAAAAGCTTGCACTCCTATGAAACAGATGTTTACAGTAATTCCAAATATTAGTTGAACAATCCATTTAGCCAAAGGTGATTTTGTGTTAGGTTTATTGCATGTATTTTATTTTCTTGATTAAATTGTAAAAGGGGTGTTCATAAAGTAAAGCTGTTAATTGTAATTAATATATAAAACATTGGCCTGTATTAAAATAAATATAAAATTATTTTGTGTGTGTGTGTGTTTTGGACATATGCATGTGGCATAATTATTTATAGATAAAACTTATAATAAGCAATATAATAATAGTGTAGCATCACTGAAGCACCTTCCTTGAATGGCATAATGTTTGAAAATAAGAAAAGAAACATGCCAGCAAATAGCTTATTTTACATACTGCATGTTGTGTTTATAAAATTACATTATATACAAACTTGCATGTGCATACATTGAGAGTATAAATGAGATATTAATATATTTCCTTACATGTAACATATGCGAAAATAAAACCATTAAGGCATAATTCATATATCATATTTCAGTGTTGCCTTAATAAATGATTTAACTTCAATAATTATTTAGAACTTTATAAGGTACGCAATCTATGTAACCAGTCATAGTCTGGGGGAACTAGAACTGCTCTGCTGGTGCCTGGTGGCATGGGAGCTAGGGCTGCCCAACATGCTAGCATGTCTACTGCCCCATAGATTGTGTTCAATAGTGTGTGTTTTGCTGCATGGATTGGGTAAAAGCCAGATGAATAATTCTGAATTTTGTAAAAGCAGAGTAGTGAAAAGTAATCTAAATTATAATTCTCTAAGTCTTCTGCATACAGACCTACTGAACTACTGTCCACATCCATACTCAATTATTACTATTTCTCAAGCAATGTAACACAGGAAATAAATAATGTAATATTTTGATAATACTGTAAAAATCTCACAACTATTTAATCCCTATGTAATGCTAGAAATCCTAAACCTTTCTGCAGGCCCTAGAGTGGTGCAGCATTAAATTACACTAGTCCACTATTGCTGAGATCCAAGCTTTAAATCCTCAGTGGTGCTATTGGCTGTTTGGGCATTTATATACAAATATAATTGGCTTACTCTCTGGGGGCCTGGCCAATTTTGTACTACCCAAGGTGTGTTACTGCATTGCACCCAGTGATTTCAGTAAACTGAACACACCGTGATTCAGACCAAAAAAGCACCAATGAAAATTGTGAAATTTAAAGAAAAAAACAGAATTATAGTTTATATAATCTAAACTTGGGTAACAAAAACAGGATGCAACAGCAAACCCAAATTTGCTACAACTGTCATGGTCATGGTGAAAGGTTTAATATCCCTAGACATTCAACTGGGAGCATAGGAACAATAAAAATATCTCTTAACATTTAAGGACAAAAAATATGTATGTATCGAAATATGATGCTGATGTATGTGTAAAAAATTAGACATATGTAACATGTACATAAATGAAAAATCTTTTAAATATGGGCAGTGTGTGTGTGTGTGTGTGTGTGTGTGTGTGTGTGTGTGTGTGTGTGTGTGTGTGTGTGTGTGTGTGTGT
>JAOUQU010023889.1:0-17973 GCA_028566735.1 Ammoglanis amapaensis | reverse complement strand
AGATAGATATATATAGATATAGATATAGATATAGATGTTTGAAGGAACGTTGATGTGACAAGAACTATATATATATATACATATATATACTGTATATCTTTATATATATTCTCTATATAATGCGCAAGACACCAATTACCCTAGTAGCGATTGAGGGAAACACCCTTTAAATGCGCCCTAGGGAGGATACAGGGGCCTGAATTGGGACTTGCAGTACAAAGCTAAAAACTGCAGTAAAACCTCCCGACCACTAGAGGGCGAAAATAATCTAGAAGCTCATTAATGAACCACTGAGTATATAAGGAGAGCAAGAATGACCATGTTTTTTGCTCTCTGGTTTTTCGGCCTGTTTCTCCACGACGTTGCTCGTTGCTCCTGTAAACCGCTTTCAATCTTTACAAAGTTCTTTTCTGCATGTGTTTTGTGTTGATTTGTGTTTGTGTGTTGGATGTGTTGATTTGTGCTTGATTTGTTTGTGTTTGTGTTTGATCAGGTGCTGCTGCTTCTTCGATTGAAATTCCAGGAAGACCCAGAAATGGTGTTTGAGGCACAAAGATACGTAACCTCTCTATCCTCTAATTCTAACTGTTTAGTTAATATAGTTCTGTTATCATCGTCATCTTTAGCTGTTTTATTTTGTTAAACTAAAAAGACCAAATAAGCTTGACTTCATCCTTCAACCTGTTCATTCTGACCCACTTTTAGAATTTATAAAGCTTGTATGTGTTTGTGTTGTGATGGCGGGACGTCTGGCCAGAGTGCCGTCAACTCAACGTAGACACTTTTATATCTAAACAAAATACATAAACTTTTTTTTAATTTCAGTGTTGGTGCCAGGAAGGCGGTTCGACTGGCCAGCGTTCCGTCTGACTGGTACAAACATGGAATTAAAATAAGAGCGTTTTTTTCCCCCTAGCAAAAACTGTTTGTTGGATGATTAAGTTGGACTAGTATTTAATTTGTGGTTGTAAAAACATCTTTGTCACTTTAGAAAGAAATTTCAACACTTTTAATCTTGTAATAAAACCTTTTTGTATTGTAAAGATTTGGGTGATCGATTCTTTATTACTGGACCTGTTGGAGGAGGTTGAGGATTTTCCTTTTAAACATTTGGTTTTCTGTCTCTTAAACTGGAGATGGAAGGTCGTGATTCAAGATTATAATATAGTGCATCGTCTCTTGTTTGTGTATTTGCTCTGTGGGCTTGTACATGATCTTGGGTCGATGCTGTGTTTGGCTGGTGGATTTGTGCTTGTTGTGTAACTGTGTTCTCTGATTTTATGTAGAAGTTGACTTGGTTAATATCAGTTTCTCTTGCTTGTGGGTTTGTACAGTAGTGTGATTAGATGTGGTGTCAACATGCTTTGTGTATCTGTTTGTGTCCTTTCTGTAGGCTTATGCAAGAGTTGAATTGGTTACCACAGCTGTCGTCTTTAGCTTGTGTATTTGCCCAGTGGGCTTGTACATGTGTTTGGGTAGGTTTGCTTGGTCGGTTCGTGCTCGATGGGACACGTGTCGTCCATGTGTTAGTTTTTGGAGTGCAAGAACATGGTCCTCAGTTTGTGATTGTAGTGAGATTACTATTTGTACATGAATATTATTTAAAATGTTGTGGAAATTAAATAAAAAAAAAATTCTGTTAAGTTTGTGTGATCAATTCTTCTGCTGAAATTGGTGCGTAAGGATTTTTGTGACTGAAGATGGATGGTCATGGTAATAAAGGTTCTGAATATGGCACTACATTACTGGTATGTCACCTTTTGATGTGTCCCAGGAGGCCTTTGACTCTGATTTTAATAATTCTGATATTCTTGCTTTTCAGTGGATGATTGCAGTTCTGTTGTGATTCGTGAACTGTTTACCCACCGCAGTGATTGAGTCTCAAAGATAAGTAATGTTTGTATTGCTAATCATATTTCAATAATCGATGTATTTGTTTTATTAGTGATCTTAATTGAAGGTAAAATGAATTTTATTGTTTTGGTCTTTCATATCTCCGTGGTGGGGACTGTTTAAACTGAACATTTCATCCTCGCCGGCCGGCACAATTGAACACGAGTGATTTCTCAGGATCTGAGACGCTCGATTCAGATCGAACAGTCCTCCTGTCCACTGAGATGGAGACTTTTATTATGTCACCTTCCTATTTATTCTATTGGTACACGGGTTTCTTCTGCCATGACTAGTGTTAAACATTTCTTTTACTATTACTAGTATAACTGTTTTTTCTTGGGTGGTTTTAGTAATGATTTAAATGTGTAAGTTGTGCTAATCTTATTTAAATGTGTTTGCAGTGTAGCTGATGTAGCGGAACTTTACTACCAGTCATCTGGATTGAGTGGATGGCAGACTTACACCCGTCTCTGGAGGACTCCCATCCGTGAACGAGAGCTTGTATCTTGTCTCTTGTTCAGAGACTGGACAGAATGAAGCGTGTGTGTGGTTTAAAGATTGGTTTGATCCGGTTGTAGCGCTGAAGTTAATGTTTAATGATATTCCAGTACACTTGTATAGTTCAGATTTTTTATGTTGCCTATATTTGCCATTTAGGGTTTCTTTGCAATAGATTTGCTTAGCAGTGGGTGGTACATTCTGTCTTTGTTTTGGAGGTGTATAACTTGCTTTAAATTACAATTATTTGTTTATGCTTTTTGTAGTCAATTTACCTTTTAATCAAATTGACTTCATCCTTAAACCTGCTCATTCTGACTCCATTCCAACAAAACTTCGTTTACATGTTGAATTAAAAACGAAATGTTTTATATGCATGTGTTTGTACCAGGTGGACGGTTCGACTGCAGCGTTCGGTCCGACTGGGATGAACATTAATGTATGTAAACTTATATTCTGTGTTTGTATCAGGAGGGCGGTGCGACTGCAGCGTGACGTCTGATTGGTGTAAACACTTAAAATACTGATACATGGAATTTTTCCAACCAAAAACTGGTGGGCTTTAAGGATGAAATTGGTATTTGGTTAATAATAGAACACTAGACCACGATAGTATAAAAGCTTGAGTCGATTGAACGGTTTGCATGCACTTGAATTAAAATGTTGATGGAGTGATTCATTTCTTGGTTTGGTATGTTTTTATTAGTTTAAAATAAAATTCTCCATTTATCTGTGAGTTCAGCGTCATTGATTTAGTTTTATTTTGCCAGTTCATATTTTAAGACAGGCGACCTGATAACTTTTAATATAATACAGGAAGTTGGACAAGCTTCATGACCTCCTGGTAGCTTTATATAAATCCTCAGCAATAACCTGGTTTACATTTAACAGAACCACAAAATCAGCAGTTAAAAATAAATGCAAGACTGGAAATTGCTGATCAAATTGGGGTCTGAAACTGATCTGTAGAACTTATGCTTGAAAATGGTTTGATAACGTTGCCATGGATCTAAAGGAATTTTCATACTTAATAAGATTACAATAGTAAATATGTTCATGATGTCACCCAGTAATCATGTGTTTACATCATTAATCTTCGTTCATATTAATCTACATCTGTACATGTAGAAGTTGTGACATCAGACCTGTCTTTTCTATTCCAAACACTGTAAATAACTGCATGGTATGTTTGTGTAACCAAGTTTATTACAAAACTTTATTTATTTTAACTATTATGGTAAATATATCTGTTACTGAAGGGTGTAGTTGCGTTTTTGGTGAACATATAAAATGGTTAATAAAAACTTCTGTCCCAACTTCATTAAAGCTATAGATGTATTTAATAATAACCACCAGGTGGCGGTAATACAATGATCTACATGTAATATTAAATACCCATAATGTAGAAGCAGTACAGTGACATAAATGTAGACCTGTTTAGTAACCAGCAGGTGGCAGTAATACAGTGATCTATATGTAATAGTATTAAATAAACACCAAGTGGAATAAAAGTGATTCCCAATTACTGGCTCATCCTCTTAAGATCCATAACGTTAAAGCGGATTTTTCTGGTAATTTTATACAAGATTTGTATACAAGATTTAATATAGATTTCACATTCTAGTTGGGAATTTCGAACCCCGAACCGACACGTAAATGTCCTGTGAAATCCTGTTTAACCAACAACCAATACTAACTCCAATTCAGCAGGTGGCGCTATATTCGAAGCGTTTATCTGTTTCCCCTACCCGTTTTATGACAACCCCGCCCTCTCTGTATTGTGATTCGCTAGAATGCATGTAAGGTCTTCACTGATTTGCTAGAATTGTTAAAACTCGAGCTATTAGCCAATCAGATGGAAGAGGGCGGCGTTTGTTGTAAGAATACGAGTGTTAAACAAAACACTGAAAACATGTGCTGGACGGGTTTCAGTGATGTTCACTAACGTGTAATGAGTCTCTATAGATCAGTTATGGTTATATTCTTGTTACATATTTATTTTTAGATAAAATGAACCGATTCTACGTCTTTATTAGACCGTAGTGCTTCATTTACACGTCCCGCTGAGAAGCAACAGTTTATTTTCTCGTGTTTTTGATGAATCTTGGGACTAAACGTTGCGTTTAAAATGTCCGCGGTGACTTTATTTGTGCGGAATTTACCCGCTTCTGCCTCTAATGAACATCTGGAGGAAATCTTCTCCGAGATCGGACCTATAAAGCGCTGCTTCGTGGTCAAAGATAAAGGTAATGATTATAAACCAGCTACTCAGTCCACACACACACACACACACCCCCCTCCCTATGTCGCCGGTTTACCACTGTTCTTATCTTGGACCACTTTTTAAACAAACTGACTACAGACCCGGAACACCCCACAAGAGCTGCAGCTACAGACCTAGTCCTCTATAATCCTAGATTTGTATTTAGACTCTTCCCCCCTCCACTATTCGTTTACACATATAGGAATACTTCCATACTAGTGAATGCACACTAGAGGGCAGCGGTGAGGTGCACTGGGCAGCCCTAGTCATGCAGCCCGGGCACACAGAAATATACATTGGCTAATTATTCCTGCTTCTTTCATCAACTATAAGGATAAAATGTTATTATATATCCCACTGTATATATTTACTATGACATTATCTTGGTCTAAAACGCCATCGTTCTAATGTTCCAGTAACGGCGTCTAATACCAGGTGATTATTTGATTGATTATCGGATGTATAGGTCTGCGCTTTAAATACTAAACACAACCAATAGTCTAAAAACAGTCTCTTCCATACAGGTAATGACCAGTCCCTTTCAGATTTGTCGTACGATCATTATTTACTTCTATCATTCTATAACTTCTGTTCAGGATCTGAGAAATGCCGTGGAATAGGGTACGTGACGTACTCCATGGCCGACGACGCTCAGCGAGCCATTAAAGAAATAAAGCAATATGATGGCAAGAAAATCTCCGTCGTCCAGGCCAAGAAGAAAATTAACGAGAGGAAGAAAGGAAAAGCTGATAAAGGTGTGTGTGTGTGTGTGTGTGTGTGTTGTCGTCTTTACATGACATCTACGTTTACAGAAAGTAACATTTCCACTTTGTAACTTTTAAACAGCCAAGAAAGAGGCAGAGAAATCATCCGAGACTCAACAGAAATCACCCGGCATGAGGAAGATGAAGCTGAAGGCCAAGCTGATTATCAGGAATCTCAGTTTCAAAGTAAGAATGAAACACGTCTCAAAGCGTCTTCATGTTACATATATGAACCACTTCATCAGGACCGGGGTTTTGTTTTTATGAATGGCATAGTATTTTGAAGCGACGTGTGTGTTAAGTGTTATTATATATATTTTTGTGTGTGTGTTTAGTGCTCAGAAGAGGACCTGAAGCAAATATTTTCCAAATACGGGACAGTTCTGGAAGCTAAAATCCCTTTAAAACCAGGTAACGTTTGACAGAACGACAAATGCGGTGTGGGTGTAAAAAATGTATTAGAAAGGGTCAAGAGAAAATCATCAAGCACATCAAGACTCTGAAACGATTTTTTGTTTTATTTCTGTGTGTAGACGGAAAGAAACGAGGCTTCGCGTTTGTCCAGTTTAAGAACATGCTCGAGGCCGGGAAAGCTCTCGCCGCCACCAACCTGAAGGAAATCAAAGGTAAACCATTCAAACCAGACGCCTGCATTTCTTTTTCAGTGCTTCCACTGTTCATGACGTGTGTGTGTGTGTGTGTGTGTGTGTGTGTGTGTGTCGGTTTGTTCTCCCACAGACAGAAAGGTCGCTGTAGATTGGGCCGTCTCGAAGGACAAGTTCCTGGCCAGTGGCTCCGGACAGGCTGCAGGTGGATATGAACATCTGTGTGTCGCTCATGCGGATGAATGAATAACGTATGTGTGTGTGTGTGTGTGTGTGTTTGTGTGTTTATCCAAAATAAACGTGAATTGTTTTACAGGAGGTAAAAAAGACGAGCGAGCCGAGGCCCCCGAGGTAGAGGAGGAGACGAATGAGGAAGAGGTTCCTGAAGAACAGTAAGATCTAAACATACATCGAGTGGTTCTCGGCGGTTTCTTTTTGCACTTTATCGTTGCTCTGTGTGGTTCTTTTAATCAGATAAACAGAGAGAAAGAGTGCAGACAGACAGACAGACAGATGTACATTGATCATTTAGCTAAAGCGTGTGCATTCACATGTAGGTCCATGAATTCAGAGGTTCACAATCTCATACTGCAATGTATTGGTGAGACCAACGAACATAAGCAGAGCCACCACAATGGCATCACCAGCCTCGTGCACCCGTGTTCCCTCTATGATTTATCCACTATAAACCAAGCATTAAGGGTTCGTTGCCCTGCTTAAGGGCGCTTCAGTCGCCTCTCGGAATCGAACCGGCGCCATTCTGATCACAAGCACAGTCCTCTAACCATCAGGCACTTTGTGTCTTGTCCACCACAGTGACTCGAATCCAGAATCAGAGGATAAAGATGATGAGCAGGGTGAGGATGACGACGATGATGATGATGATGATGAGGAGGAGGATAGAGAAAGCAAAGACAGTGATGAAGATGATAGCATATCCCAAGCATCAGACAGTGATGTCAGCCTGTCTGAATCTGATGATGATGGAGATAAGAATAAAGGTTCAGTTCAATTCTTAATAAACACTTTTTTTTGCAAACACATTGATGTGTAATGTAAACAGTTTTGTATTTATTTATTTATTTTTGCAGCTACGAAGAAGAAACCGTCGCTCCCGTCAGACGTGAACGAGGGGAAAACGATATTCATCAGGTTGGTTCATTCATGTCGAGGAAATCTGGGAATTTGCAGCTGGATCGTTTGATCTTGGGGAGGAAAAAAATGCTTTTTTAAATGTTTGAACATTCAAATTTTTGCTCTTTTAACTTTTAGTTGCACGGTTCACTAAACGACAACCCGTTGCTCAATCTCGGGACCTCCCCGGTGGACAGTTTAATGCGCTCCGGTCTGCGCGCTGATGTTTACACGTTCTGTGTTTCGGATTTAGAAACTTGTCGTTTGATTCAGAAGAAGACGATCTAGAGGAAGTTCTCCTGCAGTTCGGTGAACTCCGGTACGTCCGTGTGGTGCTTCATCCTCAGACGGGCCTCTCCAAAGGTTAGTTCGGATTTATTAACTGCAGTGGAGGGTTCATTCACATCGACATTTTCAGAGTTCTGTAGAACAAATGTACTCGTGATTGGAGGAAACTCAGATCACAGATCTTTGCCAAACGACCATGTGCATGTTCGCTCCGATACTAGAACCATCAGTTTACTGGATTAACCATTGAGGTCCTTGTAAACCCCCCCCCCCCAACAGTGTTTATAAGTATTTATGTATATTCTGGTCTTGAACCCTCACGAATACGGGAGGTTTAGTTTAATTGTACTTTACTGTACTCAACATGTGTATGTTTACTATATTGTGACTTACACTTTGTACTTTTTGTTACTTTACTGGTCTGGTTGCACCATATCTGTTCGTTTCTACGACTGTTGTATACACGACTGCACCATGTACATAACATGTATTTATTTTATTAGTTCATTTGTTTATTTCATTCGAGTTTTATTATTGTGTGGTCAACAAAGAAAGAATTTCCTCCGACAGGGAAACAAACTTTCTTGCTATGCATGAGACATTAAAGCTCTGAATCTTGAATCCTGACTCTTTCTGCCTCGTTACTGTTTCCAGGTTGTGCCTTTGCCCAGTTTAAATCGAAGGAAGCGCTGGACAAATGTATAGAGGCAGCACAGGATGAATCAGAAGTAAGTGTACACACACATACACACACGCACACACACACACAGGTCTTTTTAGGACAGTCTAGTGGACTGTGAGGACTTGGTGGTTAAGGTTCTGTTTTTGGTTATTTATATATGTAATGTGTGTGTGTGTGTGTGTGTGTGTGTGTGTGTGTGTTAGACTGGAGGCGTGAGGCTGGATGGAAGGAAGCTGAACATCATTCTGGCAGTCAGCAAAGAAGATGCAGTTAAACTCAAGACCAAGGAAGTTAAAACACACAAAGGTTCCAGGAACCTTTACCTGGCCAGAGAAGGAAGTAAGTAAAGTGTGTGTGTGTGTGTGTGTGTGTGTGTGTGTGTGTGAGTGAGTGAGTGATATCTGTCTTACCCCCTCACAAGTCATCTTAATATTAATGATTCTCCATTAATTTAGTGATCCGATCTGGAACCAAGGCAGCTGAAGGCGTCTCTGAATCTGATATGGCCAAGAGAGCGAGGGTAAGCTAACCTCTGCCATCCTAAACCAAGCGTAGATCTTTATTAAATAAATAATTATTACCTCAGTTAACCAAATGCACTGTAATATTATAACTTGGGAAATGTGTGATGGTCGGGAAAGGCTTACTCGATTTATGTAGCTGCATTGGGCTCTCAATGCCACCAGGGGGCCACCAAGGGCTCCCAGGTATTAGTAAGTAAATCTTAATATCTTAAGGTGTTTACGGTCTTATGAGGTTAAATATTGAAGTAGTTTGGATAAATTGGAGGCCGTAAGACCGAGTAAATGTCTAAACATCAGTGATTTTATTTTATTTCGTATTGATTTATATTTTTTTGCACTCGTTCATTTTTCTTTTCATGTTGTTGAGTGTTTTGTTTGTTTTGTGGTGCACATTTTGATTTTTAATTGTTTACAGTTTGAGGAACTAAAGCGGGCGAAGTTGAAGAACATTAACGTGTTCGTGTCTCAAACCCGACTGTGTGTTCACAACCTGCCGAAGAGCGTTGATCGCCCGCGACTCCTGAAACTCTGCCTGACCGCTGCAGGGGGCGACAAACGGGTCCGAATCAAAGAGGTAACACACGTCTGGACTTTTGTTTATACTGGGGTATGTGTGTACAATATAAGGTGGTACGGTGGTGTACTGGATAGCTCTGTCATTTTCTAAGAGGGTCCAAGGTTTAAGTCCCAGGTGAGGCGGTCTGAGTCTTGTCTTGTACGGAGTTTGCATGTTCTCCTCCGTCTCCACATTGGTGTTTCCTCCAGGTGCTCCAGGTTTCTTCTTGATGCAACCATTCTGCAGGTTTAATGTCACACCCAGACCAGCAGCAAAAGAGTGAAATTCGAACCCGTAGACTTCAGACTCCACCGCTCTGCATTAAAATAGATGTTTAGTTTGGATCGCCACTAGATGGCACTATCGTATATCGTGTTTGCTGCCTGATATGTTTGATTCATTTGAATCAGGTGAAATATGAACGATGGTTTTGTTCTGAAACTTTAATTCTCTTTTCCTGCTCTTCAGTGTCACATGATGTACGACAGGAAGCCGGTCCGCGGGCAGCCCGCGGGTCACTCGCTCGGTTACGGATTTGTGGAGTTTCAGGAGCATGAACACGCCCTTCAGGCCCTGCGTCACCTGAACAACAATCCTACTATCTTCGGTGCTAGCAAGGTCAGAGTGGGCAAATTGTTTACTGTTGTACGTTTAGCAGGTTTAAAGGTTAAAAGCTTAAATCGGAAACTTCCTGACCATATACTTGTAATTAATCCTGGGATGCGTTCTTATTTATCAGGGCTTGGGACCAATACTAAAAGTTCATGGGGAGTGTAGGCGCAGGTTATAGGACCGTATTAGAAAGGTGGTCCTAATGTCGTGCTTTATAAACGGTATGTGGAGGTAATAGAGCATTTAAATGATTTATTCTTTATTTCTATTCGTATTTATTTGTGTCAGTGTTGAATCATTTGGTTTGGTGTTTTGTGTTAAAGGACATTAAATGTACGTTAGTTTGTTTCCTCTGGTGTTTTTGGACAGAGACCCATCGTGGAGTTTTCCCTGGAGGACGGGAGGAAGTTAAAGATCAAAGCCGAGAGACAGGAGAAGAACAAAATCAAAGCCGGGAACCAATCAGGAGCAGAAAAGGTTAGAATGAGGAGTTCTGGTCATTCACATGGGGGACGGGGGGAGGTGTGTGTGAGTGTGTTTGACGTGTCTTCAATAAACGAGCTTCTCCTGTCATGATATTAAAAGCTAAATAAATAAATAAACAACCCTCTCACGATCATCCACCGGTTCATAGAAACGATCGAAGCCCGGCGATCACAAGGGAGGAACCTCGACGTCTCCGAAGCCGAACCGTGCCGCAGTTCGACAGACTGACCGAGCCGGACGAGGCGCTGACCGCACACCCAGCGGACATCACTCGGGCTTCAGGTCCACGCCCGAGGTGGAACAGGTGGAGCTACAGGACGGCAAAAAACGACAAAAGGTTCTTCCCATGCCCTCACATAGAGGTCCTAAAATCAGGTCTGACCCCCTTAATGTGCTGGATTCACATTCATTAAGCAAATCAGCAAAAGTTTATTATAGTGAAATAATAATAATTATTTCTGCTGGTGTCAAACAGAAATCGGGATAAAGGAAAGCAGTTGGTCCCGGCCAAGAAAATAAAGACGATCCCCAGCAGGAAAGAGAAGAAAGTGTCATCGATGGAGAAACCCAACCAGAATAAGAAACAGGTAACATCCATTCTCATCCAATCCTCTGTCGTTAACCCGTTTACACACACTAGAGGGCAGCAGTGAGCACAAGTGCATTTCAGGCATGTCTTTCCTTTGCGTGTTTCCAGAGCGCCAAACCAGTCAAGAGAAAGTTCCAGAATAAAGAGGACGATCATTTCGAACGCCTGGTCGAGCAGTACAAGAAGAAACTCACCGGCGGCTCGAACCCGAACACCACCACGCTCATCAAGAAGACTAAATGGTTCAGTTGAAGGTTCGAGCGAGGCTTCGTCAGAAATGGACTTGAGTGGTTTTATTGTTTTTTTTCCTGTCACGAGAAAGAATATTTCTGTCCGTTTTACTTTTGTAAGATTTTGTTGTTTCAGATCTTTCAGAATCTGGTGAATAAATATTTAAGTGAAAAAAAAGGTTTATTTTTTGTATCCTTTTTAATGGCTGTAACGATTCATCTTAAACCCGGTCCGATACGGTTCACGATTATTTTATACATCAAACTAAAGACTTAAGATTTCATTTATTCTTGCTTGTTGTAAGAAGTCTCAGGTTTGATTTCACGGGTAGACCTGTAGGTTTCCGGTGCAGAGTTTGCATGTTCTCCCTCTGTCTGCATGGGTTTACTTTTTAAAATATATATTTTCTGATATAAATCTGAATACAACAAAGACAAAGTGAGAATGCGCGTACAAACTTCTCACCTGTATTTAAAACGATGATGAGAATGAGATGATCCTTCAGAATTCCTGATCTCTGGAGCAGAAGTATTCGCACGTCTCATTAAACTTCCATAAAGAGGCACTTTTAGCTGATGGAGTGATTTTTTTTTCTTTCACTGCAACATCAAGCAGCCAGATGGGCGTCTTTTCTAAACGCTGCTTATAAAACTGTGATTCTTGGCCCGAGTTAAAGCCTCCGTATTAAATAAATCGATAGAATGCTAGAAAATCTGCACATCTGGAGCGAGAATGTGGTCTTATTTGGGAAATGAGCACATTTCACATCAGCGTTAGGTTTACATTAGCGCCTTCGGATTCCACTGGTGGTTAGGAGGGGAGGGGACGAGGGTTCCCGAGGTTCCCGGAAAGATCAGTCACAAGTCTTCCGGTAAGAGTGTGACATCACTGAAGATCTTCGGATGCTAGGTGATGTAAGGATGTGTGTGTGTGAGTGGAATGTCATGTCACGTTTTCAGATCTCTCACTGCTATGTTCTCATTCCGCCCGCCTGCTGACCCGCCGGCCCGCCCGGTCTTTATTAACAACATGTTTCAGATTATAAACACATCACACAGACGAGACTGGATCACTTATTTATTACAGTGGAACTGATGAGGTTGTAATAATGTACTTAACACATCATTTACTTTAATGTTTTAGTTTAAAGCTAAATATGCAAGCATTGTCCAGTTCATACAAAAAAAGAAATGGCGTGGCGGGGCGTGGCGTAGTCGCCTGACAGCAAACTCTGGGTATTCGACAAGTCGTGATTATTTTATGACATCATAAACCTTCATTAGAATCGGAAAGCCTGTGTTGGGGTCAGCCGTCGCTTAACGGTTAGGGAACAGAACTAGTGATCCTTAAGGACAAATGTAAAAGGTCAAACCTCAGCACTGCTAGGTTGATGCTGTTGGGTCCTTGAGCGAGGCCCTTAACCCTGAATTGCTCACTACCCTGGTAGTCACTTTAAATAAAGGCGTCTGTCAGATGCTGTAAATAGAAACGTAAACTTGCACCCAATGTGGACAAGCTTGTGTAATGAATAAATACTGTGTATTTTTTTACTACACGTTCATGAGACGAATGTGACCGAAATGTGCAACATGATATCAGAATAGCAGTTAAACACACAACATTAAACAGACGAGACAACAAAAGTTAAATGTTTAAATAAGCAAATGTTGATTGGGACGGACAATCGATCGGTGACAGAATTGCACGATTGCCCTTCGATCAAAACGCACGTAAAAAAGTTGCAATACTTAAAACAGAACAGAATAATATATACAAAATAGTTTTCAATTCATAAATATGCATTTATCAATAAATACGCAAATAGAATCATATAAAAAGCATACACACCAGACCAGGACTCGCTTTTAGCAGCTTTTTAGCTGGTCCAGATTGCTCACAAGTCTCTGTAAGTATTTCTGCAATCTGTCCAGGGCGACGTAGCCCAGGGTGATGTAGTACGTCCCATGGTCCTTCAGGAAGGACTCCAGGTCCCTCGCTGGAGACGTTTTTCTGACCGGACATTGCAGCGAGTTCATTTTCTCCTCTAGGTAAGCTTGCAGGGTGCTGATGTCACTGTGCAGCTGGCTCATGTGACCTCTGGGCATGCTGTGCAGAACTCTCTGGAAGGTGTTTAAGGTCTCGAGGACATTGCTCAGACCCTCGGCGGGCTGGTCGGACTGGAGCTCGGGCAGCAGCTCGGGACTATCCAGGACCACCAGGTGGAATATCTGCAGCTGGAGGAGGGCAGGAGGTCTGAATTAGTTACTGGGTGGTTTCCGTAGTGACTAGAACCTCTTTAACCTTCGTCGTGTAGGTGCATGCGCATGTTCACGGTACTCGAACCCTACAGTATATAGAGTTACAATTTGCTGTATAAGCAATCGAGGGTTCAGGGCCTCGCTCAAGGGCCCAGCAGCAGCAACCTAGAACTGGTGAAGTTTGAACCCATTCAGATTAGTCTTGTACCCTAACTTAAGGCTACGGCTGGCCTTCACGTAGAGACGTGTGACATGGCAGCAACGTTTTATTAACGTACTATTACGTAATATTACACATTTTACATTGTCTATAATGTATAAATTGGTTTTATTGTTTTTGTTGATGATATAACATGTTCTAAGTGTGTTTTTATTAATTGTTTTTGTATTTAGGTTCAATCTAATACATCCTTCATACTACCGGTTATATATAATTGAGGTTAATATTAAGAGAACGTTCAGACGGAGTCGTTCTAAATGTTTTTAGAACGTTCCTAAAATCTTAAAGTGAATTCACTTCGATTAGATTTTTTAGGTTATCGTCATTGAACATGTACAAGACCAACACAACAAAATGCTGTGACATTCAGGTGACGTTCTGTGAACTTAGAAGATCAAATTGGACAAAATATGGTCTAACGGTTCTCACAACCAAAAATGGAGAACGTGCCACCCCAGAGCGAATAAACATTATGATTTAATATCAAATCACATCAGACATGGACAAACGTTTGTGGAAGTCTGACCTCGTCTTTGTGCTTCTGGATCCTGCCGATGAGGTTCTCAGCCTGCAGCTTGACGAAGTTCTTCAGGCTGTCTACAGGATGTGGACGACCACAGCAGAGAGCGAGGACACTCACCATACAGGAGCAGAACAAGGCCAGGTACGTGGCCATGATGTCTTCTTTATGTGTGCACCCGCCTGTGCAAATATAACATAGCATCAATAATTATGATAATAATAATGAATGTGCCATCAAATCTGGTGTCCAGCAAGTCCACGGTCTGATGCTTCCATACGCTTAACCATGAAATTATTAACACTGGAGAATGATTATCATTCAATTGTTGATAAAACTGATTTCATGGTTAAAAACGATCGTATCGTTGTGTTGGGTTTAGTCGTATAAGGAAAGAAAATTGCAAATGTGCTCGTTTTAAATCAGTGCAAGTCATTCTCAGGATATTTATTTTGTCTAGAATCACTGTAGTATTTACTGTAAGTTTGCTTTATCTAATTTCCTAGTGCACTTTGGCCTGGTGTAAAAAGCGCACAGTGTTTCAAACACACGCTAACAAATTTTTAACTTTATTATTATAATAAAGTGATAATAACATCTGATTCAGTCGTGTTAATGGTTGGAGGCGATTCGATGCCTGAGAAACATGCAGAAACCTATCAGGCAACTTATACAACAACCAAGCAAACAATAAATGTCAAAAAGAAAATCAATTATAAATGTGAGTATTTTGTTTATTATAATACGAGTGGCTTATAATTATATAACGAGTGGAACATCGAGTAAATAATCAGTACATATCAACATAGTAGTACATACACTATCCTTACTGATGAAATAATTATAATATTAATAATAACAATAATAATTCATATTGCACTTTTTCAAGGATCCAAGGATGCTTTACAATCATAACACGATAAATAATATTAAATATTATAACCGATAAAATATTTATGCAGCTGACAATTAAGTGATTGTGTAAAAATAAATGATCTCATTTACTTTCATGAATCGACTTTAATTTAATCAATATTTTAAGTTCGGTTTTGTTTGATGTAATTTAAATAACATAAGTTAAGTTCAGATTCGTTTCAATTCCCTAAACTCTTTATCCCCGATGCAGTTACATGTGCAGTAAACTAAAAATCTAACATACAAGACAATTGAAAAATAACCCCACAATCATCAATAATTAAGGATAATTAATGATTATACCTGGATAATTAATTTTTTATAAAGAGAATTCAGCATCCAGCTCGGAACCGTAGATAATAGAGAGAGAGAGAGAGAGAGAGAGAGAGAAATGGAAGTCTTACCTTTGGGTGAGCGAGCCGTGTCATGCTTAGTCTCCATCAGTCTGGAGACTTTTATAGCTCCTAACTGTTGACTCATCAGTGAATCAGCTCAGGTTTTCCTGTCCTGCCGTCCCAGAGCAGAACGGGTGGGAAGAAGAAAGCGACAACATCCCCGAACATCACACCTGTACCTGACACCCGACCGGTCCACCGGGTCACATTAAAATAATGCCATAATATCGTACACGTCCACTGCATTGAATTCTAATCTCCAGTCTCCAGATGTTTCAGCAGAGAATCTTTCAGTCGTGACCAGA
The DNA here is from genome assembly GCA_028566735.1 of Ammoglanis amapaensis. Classification (NCBI taxonomy): domain Eukaryota; kingdom Metazoa; phylum Chordata; class Actinopteri; order Siluriformes; family Trichomycteridae; genus Ammoglanis; species Ammoglanis amapaensis. The sequence continues at coordinate 2,235 of JAOUQU010023889.1, read as the reverse complement.
TATCGTGTGAATAGATAGGCGGTTGGCACAACAGTTACGGCGGTTACCTTCGGCGATGGCGCAACACCTTCGGGGCCGAAGGGCCGAATGAAAAGTCTTGAGTTATTCACGTCGTTGGAATTCAGCATCGTGTCTCCCCGAGGGAATCTCCCGAACATGCTGTTGTTTGGTTGTTTATCAGGGAACCGAATTTGTTTTTATTCTTTATTTCTTCAAGCATTCAGTCACGTGAGATTTTGAGGATTGTGAAAGACTAAGATTCACCACATGGCCAAAAGTACATGGACAATTGTCAATTGAGCCTTGAATGTGGTTTAGGTCCTGGACAGGTAAAGCACGAGGTCGCTGCTTCAAAGCCAGTTTCATTTTAATGATATTTTGTTCAATCTTAAAAAAGCTTTGATGCAATAAAATAATTTACAGCATTTGATAGTCTAATGGATTTCAAATCTTAGAAAGGAGTCGGTGCTGATCCTTACACAACAAGATGCTTAAAAGAAAGTTAATTTGATTAAGATCAACACTGATTTATCCTGGAGAGGGTGACGATTTTCAGTATCACTGACCAACCAGCGGTGAATCCAGTCAAGGATTCAAGGAATAATCTTTAGTCTTATTTTAGTTATTACTACTAGTAGTATTATTACTAGGTTATATCTGTGTATAGACATGCAGCAATATAAATATAAATGTTAATAATAATAACAATAACCTGCTACACTCTTGGCCCTGTAACAGTTTCTCACCGCCTCACTCGGATCCTGCTCGTGCAAGTTTGATCCAGCTTCCACTTTCTCATCCGTGACTCACACACACGGCATTTAACAAATCACTGCTCGATGTGAAGCTCCTTTAATCACGATAACATCAAACAAGGACGATGCAGGATTAAGGAAACCCCAAACCTGAATAGTTGCAAATAATTACACAGTCCCAAAGTTCAGAGGAAACCAGTTCGAATGTTTCTCCTGTTCCAGCACGACCGGGATTAATGTCAGTTAAACCAGTTCGACTCTCATGTTTGTCTCTCATGTTCGACTCTCATGTTCGTCTCTCATGTTCGTCTCTCATGTTCGTCTCTCATGTTCGTCTCTCATGTTCGACTCTCATGTTCGTCTCTCATGTTCGTCTCTCATGTTCGTCTTTTCACTGCATTTGACATCATTTTGTGTTATTTGACTTTTTATAATTTGTCTAAATGTTTAAACCTCTCGTTATATAAGTCTGTATTTGTAAATACCTCTAGTTATCACTAGATTCATATTAACCATCTACATATACAAACTTTACCTACCTACCTATCTAGCCACCCACCCACCTACCTACCTACTTACATACCACGTTGCCAACATACCTACTTACCTACCCACACACAAACCCACTCACCTACTTACCTACCTACCTACCCATCTCCCCACCCACCTACCTATTTACTTACCTAGCTAGCTAGCTACCTAACTACCACTTGACCAACTTACCTACAAACGTACCTACCTACCGACCAATTTACCTGCCTGCCTGTTACAATATTAAAAAAGTGAATGAGTGTTATTTGCTGTATATTATATCTTTATATTGATGCAGTTGTAATAAAAAGCTATTTTATCTTTGTTATCGTGTGTATATCTCAAATATGCCCTTTACTGTAAATTCCAGTCATTGTTGGTTTTAAACTGGAACTTTTTAACAAGCTCATGGTCAGATGTTCTCATAATTTACTTATAATTTATCTGGTAACTTCTGAAAAAAAATAATTATTATGGCTTCCAGGCGCTGTACAATGTTTTAACACGTGGGTTCAGAATACCTGGCTTCAATCCTGACCCGTGAGACATTTGGCATGTTCAGACTACAGGGAACCAGTACAATCAGCGGTACTGTTGGACCTCCAGTAATTTCCCTCTTACCTTATGGAATCTACTGGGAGGTCAGTGGTGTTACGAGTCTTTGTACAAGATCCAGTCCACATGTGGAACTCGTACGTTGTTACAGGAACCATAAAAGACTTCTGCATGCTGTCTGAGTTAGCAACCAAACTTACGGGAATCCAGTGACAGGGGTTAAACAGGAAATCTTTCTATCTGCGTACATTGTGTACTACGTGTGTGTGTGTGTGTGTGTGTGTGTGTGTGTGTGTGTGTTCCAGACAACATTTTTTGGGTCTCCTGGGGTCTCCTAGAAGGAAAAGTGAAAGGACACATTGTTTAGGATTTTTCTGTCATTTACATTAACATT
>JAOUQU010023780.1:0-17975 GCA_028566735.1 Ammoglanis amapaensis | reverse complement strand
AGAGAGAGAGAGAGAGAGAGAGAGAGAGAGAGAGAGAGAGAGAGAGAGAGATAGATATATATATAAATTATTACTTCTTATCTGTAACATATACTGTTTGAACGTAGCTTTTTGCACTGATGGCACTTTGAAATAGGAATTGAACTGTACAAATCTTATACATGTTTGTTTCTCGATACAATAGGCAATAGACTCCTAAAACATCTCAGTTCAAATGTTTTATATAAATAGAAAAGTGATTTAAAAATGATTTTATATTTCATAGTGTACAAAAGTGTACAAAAGATTCATGGGTGAATTGGTTATAGTTTCAATTATCCAGAATATTATTGGTTAAAAATGCCATATTCAAATGCAGAAAAACTTAAAAAATTTAATTTTACTGTTAGTCAGCAGGTTAGCAAGCTGCTACTAAAACTAACATAACGCACACAAATGATTAAATTAATTAAATTAATCCGAGATGATTGAATTACAATAACTTTAGATTTCAATTATTCTTATTGAAATGAAATTTTATATTTGGCCTGACTGCATGATTTTGGGAGAAAACTTAAGCATCAGAAAACTCACATTAGCAAAATGAGACTATGCAATCTCGACACAAAAATGCTTCTACATGCTAAGGATGAGAATCGACATTAATTTTAACTGCATGATTATGTGACTTTTACTGATGCTGAAATATGAATGAGGTGCTGCATCTTAGTTGATACTATATACAATTTCATCATTACCTGATAGTGACATTGTGGATTTGCATAAACAAACATAACTAGTTAAATTTATATTGCTTAAATATCCAATGCTCCAAGTTTTGCCTTGCTTATATGCCTTGCTTTATATTCTTGTAATAACTTTGGGAACCTACCAGGGTTCTATTTTCACATCTGGACAAATTGGAGCTTTTCTTAATCTCACATACTCCTAAAAGCACCCAATAACAGATATAATTCAATGTTCAACGCACATCATTGTAAAACCATTGTGATTTAAATATTAGATGCAGCTTGCTTAACATTTTTGTCACAATCTAACCATAAAGTTATTTTTCACTTTTTAAAATCATGTTTTTGTGTTCACGAATACTTTCAGTGAGTTACTGCGGTCTTAGGACACACATTATTATTAATATTTGTAAATTAAACATTGTTGAATTGTTTATTTGAAAAAGGTTTTAAGGTTCATGTGGATTATTGATTATTCAGTGTCATTACATGCATTCCAGCATTCTACTAATTCATTCTGAAAAGCATTGTTATATTAAATTAACTGGAGATGAGCCAAAACCTAGAAGAAGAAGATAATACAATTTTTTCCAAATTGTGTTTTGTCAGTGGTAATGGGTTTTTTGTTTCATTAGTGTTCCATTGTCAGTAACACTGTATTCAAACTCAGTTTTGAGATGCAGGCCTGCTGCACAGGCAACGATAAGGCTGTGTGGATGTGTCATAATTGCCCTTTCCTGCATTAGAGCAATAACATAATCAGTGTGTTTTATCTGTGGTTAAGATTTATAAACGAAGCTAAAATATTGTCTTACGCCTTATTCAGAGAGAAAAAAATTGAATTTTCTCTTGACCTTTTTAAAAATGAAATATAAATCTATACGAAACGTCCTGCATAATTTTGTCAAATAAATCTAATTAAAGGTTATGCATTACTTTACTTATTAAACAAAATTTATTTCACTAATTACATTGGAATAAAGTTATTACCAGGTACATTTAGTCATTTGACAAATCAATCTTTAAAAATAAGAAAGTAATGCTTCTAATTAAAATATCTAACTTGTTTTTAATATATGACATTGTTGTTGATATAGAACAGAGCCAATGTCAGGTGTGTATGTACATACAGAATTCTTTACCAATCCATTACAATTATTTTAAATGAAAGTAAATTATAAATAACTGATTATGAAAGAACACTTTTACAGAATTATTGAGATATTTTAAACATGTTTAGTCTGGCAGGTCTGGGTCATTACCGTGTAGAGTTTGCATGTTTTCTCTGTGACTGGTTTCCCCCGAGAGTGCTGGTTTTCTTCCACAGTCAAAAAATACAAGCAAGTATTTTGCTTGTATTTTTTCTTGTATTTTTAAGCAAGTATACGAAATGACTTCCAAGTGTTTAGCTACTGGGTTTGAAACACCAGTGCATTGCAGTGCTGGTCCCAAGCCCAGATAAATAATCAAACCAGCAAATCAATAATGCAGAACATGGTCTGTATCGACTTCTAATGGAAGCAGCAAAAGTAAGAAGAAATCTATAAATGTAAACCTTTTCATTTGACATGTAATCCAATGCAATACTACATAAAAATTGTTTTATATAAAAATAATTTTTTTTATATAAACTTCAGCATGTTCTACATTTTGCATGTGGAGTACAGCTAAGTCCTATCCTGACCACTGCTTGGTTTAGCAATTTACCTTATTTATCCTACCAGCCCGCCAGATCCCGTTTATTAACTACATTTTGTTTGGCTTTCAGCGGTTCTTCTTCTGGACATCTTTGTGCCTGCTGGAGACTTGCTACATGTTACAATACTTTGTGTGACCACTAGAGTGCTCTGTTGAGCAGTGCCCGTAATGATTTTGCATTAAGATCATACAGTATATAATAATAATTTAACAATAATTTTATTATTTAATATTAATTATATGACAACGTATTGAAAGTTTTATTATTAAATTTGTGCTTATGTAATTCATATAATAATTTTAGAATATTATGGATATTGTCATTTTAGGAGCCATTTACGTGCATCTTCTAGACCAGGTAAAAAACTAATTAAGCCAGTTTTGATTGTTCCTCAGACTTTTGCCATTTCATCTCAATATTGAGCAACTGACAGGATTTTATACTGGTTCCTAAAAAACCTATGAGCTTCTGATCTAAATTGCAATGAGTAAAAATCAAATCGTTTCAATTTAATAATTTTAGATATTAAGAATTTATATTTTTTCACCAACACAGAGAAATCCTCCACATCTAATCTGTGCAGTGAAACACACATTTACACAACACTAGAAAACACACTAAGCTAAAGCAGTAGGCAAACATACCCGGTGAAGTAGGCAGCCCTGGCCATGGTGTTCTAAGTGCAGTTAGGGATTAAGTGCTTAAGTCTTTGTCTTTCAACTTTCTCAAACCAACAACCTTCCGCTCACATCCCTGTCCTCTAACCACCAGGCCACGGTGGTTCAAAAGATACTGGGGCAACCAGGACACAAACCGAGGAGCTCCTGATACGTAGTTAAATACTTTAACACTTATTTCTAGGACTTTTTTTGGTTTAATATTTTCATTCAATTATTTACTCAAATGAATCAGGTGTCAGAACGTGTGTAAGCAACACTAGCTCACAGCAAACAGCATGTCTTAGAACTTGTGGAAACTTATAACTAAATAGTGAATTGCAGGAATTTGTTATTTATATAGACCTATGGTTTTAAATATTAAAAAAAAATACCATTTGAAACATGTTTGAAGTACTGATAGATCAAATGAAATTAAAACAAAGTGCATAACAAATGCATAATAAATCGAATACCAGATATTCTTAAAAGAGTTTCATGTAGTATTTAGCTAAATATATAAGTTTAAAACTCATATTTCATCATACCATACGTATATGTATTCATCTATTTAAACAACACTTTTAATCTGTTTACAATGCCTGGGTTACCACAAACACAGTTTTTTAAAAAATACGTTTTATTTTCAAATTTATTTATAAAAAGCTTCGTTGAAAACCAGTGACCCCATTTCAGATTAAATATCTTCCACAACTAAAAAGAAAATGCAGTTTCACAGCAAGCTTTAAAAATTGCCCCTGCATAAAAGTGCATTATGTTAATCAGTGAATAATTCTGTATTCAAAAATCAGTGTTTACATCCAGTATTTTTTATGCAGTAACTAGCTAGCCAGTATTCGTCAGGTGTTCTCTATTGCAAAGTCGTCCAGTTCAGTCATTGTTATTATATGCGTATTTCTTGGAGTCAGTCTCACATTTCCACTGTGCATTTTTTGTTCATGTGTCCCATACATGGGTACATTGCATTGATGGACGTTCCCGTCGTCTTCTGTCTTATAATTTTCCAATTCGCGTTGTTCACTGCTTGCTTGTAGCTTGCTCTGTTCTTCTTGTAGAGTAGCTGGCCCTGACATTTGTGATGATGACCTTAAAGAGGGTACAGAAGGGACAGAAACAGACATGGGCAGATAACCAGGGTACACCACATATGAGTGACCCAATACCTCTACAGGGGTTGACTGTGGATTCTGGGGACTTTGACGCACATTTAGCTGTAAGTATTTACCTGTTGCAGGGTCAAAAAAGGTCTTTGTCTTGACCTGCACTGGCATGTCCACCATGAAATACTGCCCTGAGTTTGGATCTTGTAAGAGCTTTCTTTGAGTTATTGGGAAAGAATGAGCCATAATGCTTGGTGCTTGAGATGCAAAATTAGGTTGAACATGATAGTGGGATATTGAAGGGGAGGCTTGTGCTGGTTGATGTGATACTATGTGCTCCATAGGTGAAGTTGGCATGCTGGACACACCTTGAATGGAAGTTTCAGTTTGTCCTTGGGTATCAGATGCCATCCTGATCTCTGCTTTTTTAATCCGCCTTGTTGTAAGTTTTTGGGCACGACGAAGGGCCTTCTCAGTTTTCAGAGGGACAACAGGTGGCTTGCTCAGTGATCTTATTTCACTACAAGCTGATTCAGGTCTTTCATAGCAGACTGAGTCAGGTCTTTCAGAACAGACTGATTCAGGTCTTTCATAGCAAGACGACTCTGGTTTAGAATATGCATCTCTTCTATTGTGAAAATCATGTGAAATTGTAGAATCTGCCGTAATTACTGTACTAGCCACATGATCTTCTGACATCTCGCTGACAAACGAACGAGAATCATCTTCAACTGTTTGGATTCTGTTGTTGTAGCGCTTTAGTTCTTTGGCTCCTGGTGAGAACAAACAGTTTCTAGATTGAATTTCATTAGCGTTGGGGGCTCTATATAAAGACATTGATGGCTCACGTGAGGCTGAATTGTTAGCAGGTATTTTGCGCTCATAATTGTGATCAAACCTGTTCTTTTCTGCCCCCCACCAAGCTTCATTCGGTGAACGGACTCTGGGTTCCTGAGAAAGGGATCTGTGAAACCTTGGTCTCACAGTTTTAGTAACCGAGGAGGTTTTGTTCGTGTTGTCCTTTATTTTGAACATTGTGGGTTTTCCCATGGCGGGAGATGAGCTGTTGGATCTTGGCCCTGTAACAGGAACTTCGGGTACTTTCTTTATATCACTGTTTTGTCTTAATGGAACTGGTTCTTGTGAAGATTTTAGTTTGGGCTTCTTTTCCAGTGCATTGACAATATAGTATTGAAGCTCTTCTGTTGTTTCTGGTGGCACCACATATGTTTGTCTGTCTTGTTGTAAATTTACGTTATTATTATGTATACTGTCCATAGAGCTTTGTGATAAGCATTCTTTATTCACATCCTTTCTCACAGTTTGTTTAAACTTTGGTAGGGTGTCATTCTTGCTATCAACCACCACTACTGAATTTTGAGCAATATGGGTATCCTGGATTGGTTGAATGTTATGGTTATGTTGGCATCCGTTGCGTTTTTCAGGTAAATTAGTTGTTTTCTTTGATTCAACATGACCTGATGTAGAAATATCTTTATTTTTAACAGCAAGTTTTCGATCATCTGAGTTTTTAGTCAGTGATCTGGGTTTCGGATGAGGGATGATGCTGTCCCTGGCTGAGCACTCACGTCCCTCAAGCAACCCATCTCTAATTTTATGGTTATGTCTTTCATTGCTGTGTAAAGGCATTCTTGTTTCACTTTTATTCTCATATTCATTAGATGCTTTTTTAATTTGTTCTGATAATACAGTCTGTGGTTTCCCTACTGATAGATTATACTTCTGACTTGTGTTCATTGTTTGGAGTATGTTCTTTTCAGTGTTGCTATCAGCTTCTGCTGAAATAACTCTCAGTCTTGCATAGTCAGCTAAGGCCGAGATCTCTGGCTTGATTGCTTTTCTTTCATTCTGGGTTTCCGTAGATTTTATTTGGTTATCATCTTGCTTGTTAAATAATGTGTCATTATTAGATCGTTCACTGAATACAGTATCATGTCTATTTTCTTTTATTTCTGGAATGAAACCTTTTAGTGGATGGTACTGGTATACATTAACATTACTACTATGTTCGTCTTTATTAGCTCTGATCTCGGTTCTTTGTCTGGTGTCTTTTCTAAATTGGCCAGTTTTTGTTCTTGTAGGTTGGTCATAGCAAGTCTTGTTTTCGTCATGCGTTTTACCTGTGGTCTCTTTCTTATTAACACTTTTAGTGGATTCATATTCAGCACTTTTCTCGGTTTTAATTAAAGATGAAACACTCAGTGGATTATTTTTACTTACTGTAGTTATTTCATTTTTCTCATTTTTACACTCTTCACTTTTCAGTTTTTCATTTTCAATTCTTTTTGTTCTCTCCGTGGTTTTGCTTGGTAAGGATGTTGCATATTCGTCTGCGTTTTTAGGCAGATCAGCTATAGCCATTTGGCCATTTGTTGTATTATGGATAATAACACAGGTATTTTGAGGGATGTGCTTATCAGGAAAGGCTCCTTGGTCAGTATGTTTAGTCACAGATGCATTTGTAATCACATCATCATTTACACCAGAGTCTGAAGTTCCCACAACTGGTTCATAAGCAACAGTAGGTGGTTTTGTTTCCTTGGCCTTGAATATGGATTGTTGTTGTTCTAAATGATCCCTGATGTAGATATCTGTTCTATTCCTCTGGGAAGTTTCTTTGGGAGTGTCTTTGGTTAGATTTGCAGTTTTTCTTGGTTTCACAGGGTTAAAAGCATTTATTGTACATTCCTCTGGTGATCTACATTGTCGCTTTGAATCAGAAAGCTTACATTTTTCATTACTTGATATCTTATTGTTTTGGACTAAAGGTACATCTGGAACTCTCTTGTCTTGACTTGTGAACTTAGTTTTAGTTTCTTCCGGAACAGTCGCAGAGATTTTAGAATCGCAATCGGCTATATTGTGTGAGGGTTTGTCATTTACAGTAGATCTTTCTCCGATGTCAGCAGGATTCATTCCAGTTAAAAGCTTATCATTCATACACTTGACTTGCGCATTCTCATTCTCCACAGTTTTGCTAAGTGCTATCTCATCACTCGTCTTTTTCAATTCTGTCTGAATTGTTTGTCCTTCCTGTCTAACTTGCTTATTTCCCTCTAACTTTACTCTTTCTTTTGTTGCAGCAGACTTTGAAGCTACAGTCGACTGTATATTTAAATTGTCCGTACCAGTTGGTGCACAATTCAGTAAAGTTTTATTTTCCAAAATGTTTGAATCATTTACTCGTTTCTTATTTAGTTTATTTCCCATCTCCCCAACCGCTCTTTCCATGCCTTCCCTAATAGAAGTAACTGTACGATACTTTTCATTTAATGTCACATTACATACTTTACTGTTTTCATTTTGCTTTAAAGGTTCAGTCGCTTCTTTTGGAGCATTTAGTCTTCTTAACTCCTTAGAATGTTTAGTGTTTGTATCAACAGATACCGACGACTTATTACTAGACTCATGATCGACATCTCTTGCAGGGAATTTTGGTGAGTGGTGACGTGTAGTTCTTTCCTTAATATTTGCACATGTATTGTCCTGATCTTGCTCTGATCTTACAACAATATCTGAATTACGAAGTCCGTATTTGACCAGAAGCCTCTCATAAGCTAAACCAATACTGTTCACTTCTGTTGATCTGTTACAATCAGGTTTACTTTTGCTTGCAGGAGAATCACATTTTCCTGTCACGGTTTCTTGTTTTGTCTCAAAAACTTCAGTCTTTTTACTACTGGATTTATTTTCGAGACAGACTGCATGTGCTTCTTCTTTAATGCCATCTACATTTCCTCCTTCTGTCTGTTCTTGCTCCTTTAAAAGCTTGTCTGCCTCTTCACTATTTGTATCCTTATTATCAAATGTTTCTTGTCTCTTTTTCTCAGCTTGCTCTTCTGAAAGTGATGTTTGACCAACAATACTTTGGTTTTGATTCATGGAATCTTGAGGCACAGTGGAATCACCTATACTTGATATGGAAATGCTAAAGATCATGGGTTCATCCTCTGTAATATCATTTGTTTTGCTCGAAACACAAATATTATAAATGACAGGCTCATTCTGTGAACTTTCTTCTTGGTTAGCGATGTGTATGAAACTGCTTTCAGATTCTGGTTTCACCAAATTAGCACTTGTGTCTGAATCAGTGGTGCTCACATGTTGATTATTAATATTTTGTGAGGAAATCGTCTCAACTAACTTTTTATTTTCAGTAATTATGGGCTCAGAAACATTTCTTTTCACTTCTATGTTTTCTTTCTTTGAATGTTTCTCTACTGCAGATGTCTTTTCTGTTCCTTCATGTTCATCTTCTGCCATATCTATCAGATTGCTTCTATTGTTTGACATGTCCTGTTGAAAAAGACTGGCAGTGTCTGTTAATATATCAGACTTTTGTATTGTATCTGTGTCATTTGTATCTCCGTCTTTTAGCTTTAACAAAGAGACATTTTGTGGAACATCATATGACTTTATTTTATTAAACTCTTTTAGCAATGAGTAACCGTTCTCATGTTCTTCCATATTTGGCTTTTTGGCTTCAATTTCTTGTCCCAGTTCTTTGTTTCCGTTCTTTTCAGGTTCTTGTACAAAACCACCTTTAGTTGTTGTTTGAGCTGTGTTGCCTGTTTGTGTTTTAATGTCTTTATCCTGTGCATTGTTCTTACAATACACCTGATGATTGATTTTTGGTGCAGCTATCTTCCTTGCTTCATCTTCATTTTCCCTTTTCTTTAAGATCGGTTCCTGATTATTACTGATGTGATTATTATCCTCATTTTCAAACCTGTGTTTGTCTTGTAAAGGATTAGTTTGCTGAGCAGATGTAATTGCTTTAAATCCCTCTGTAGACATAAAAGCCGGAACTTCTTTCTCATCTTTTGAGTTTGTCCAGCTTGATGGTGACTGGATTATCTCATGATGTTTGGCATTGCTTGTACTTTCCTGGTGAATTGTTTTCTCTGTTAGTCTAGTTATTTCTGTATTGCTGTTGGCAGCAGGCTTGCCAATTGTTTGGCTTATATTTTGATCCAATTGTCTTGCTTGTTCTAAAATCTCCGGTGGTTGTTTATGGTTGGTTAAGGACATTACAAAGATCTGCGGTTTCGGACTGTCGTTCTTTTTTATGGCAGATGTTACGTGTTCTGTATTATTTGTGCTGTTCTTTGTAGAGAGATTAGATGTCTGATCTTCTGTCTTCACAATGTCTTTCTCTTTACTGATAATATTGGGTGAAGACCGTACAAGAGGTTTGGCTGACTGTGAGACAGTTCTATCTTCTACAGTACCAAGTGAAGTTAATTCTTTTGGACTGAAGCTGCTCGACTTGCTAAGAAGATTCTCATTAGACTGAACCTTTCGCTGGTCATTTTTCTGATACTGATATTTGTCTTGTGTAATTTCTGTTACTTTAATATTTGACTTATCTTTCACGCTATTGAAAATAGCTTCTTTGTTTTTGTATTTGTCATTAACAAGATCTACACATGGAGATTTCCTATCTCTCTTTGATAATCTCACTTCAGAATTTTGTACAGATTCAGTTTTTAAGTAAACATCATTATTCAGTGATAGACTGGAATAAGTAACATCTTGAAACAGATGATTTAGTTTTTCAGCAGTGATTTCTTTCTTTTCTTGGTGTACTTGTCCCTTGTCATTGTTTTCAGTGGTGCTTTGTTTGGCGTTATTTCTTAACGGACTATTTTGTTTAGCCAGTTCCTTTTCTTTTATTGCAGATATTTCCTTCTGAGCATGGGCTTTCAGTTTGGAGGTGAGTATCTCTTGTTTGGTTTGTCCTCTCACTCTTCGTGACATCTTATCACTCTCTCGATCTTTTCTTACCACGTCTTTTATTCCAGAGTTGATTTTTGCAAAATCGTCATTTAAAATGTGTGAATCTCTTGTAATATTTCCAACAGTTATGCTCTGATCCTGTTGTGTTTGCTCCTGTTTGACTTTAGATGCAGTCGCTTTGTTGTCAGTAATGTCCGATAGTACTGGAGAAGTTAGGTGCTGTAACTTAGTTGCATCAGTAACGCTAGCATTAGGACTGCATTTTTCTTGAAGTCTTTTTGCTTGTTCATTGTCTCGGATGAAAAGAATGTCATTAATGTTAAATTTACTTTCACTTGTTTTAATATTTACATCAGTATTTTGAACAGATTGTATTTTCTTATTCTTCTCTTGCTTTTGTTCTTCAGTCCTCACAGTTTGTGATGTTTCTACTGAATCTGAAGCCGATTGCTGGGAAATATAAGATGTTTTCAATAAATTCTGTGTCGTTGTTTTTACTGGTTGTTCTAAAATGTTATCTGTTGGCATACCTGATTTATCTTTATTGTGTCTATTGTCACCTGTTGCAATATACCACTTTTTGTTTGGATCATATTTGTACGGTTGATAAGTAATAGCACCTTCATTCGTTTGATGTTTGTCTTCCATACAGATAGTTTGATTTACATCTTTTGTAGGTAATACAGGATTATCTTTCAGGTTATCGTTTTGGATATTTGCAGATGAATAATTTTGAAAACGGATTTCTGATTCCTGAACTTCATCCCCTTTCGGGAAGCTACCATGATTTCTACTGTCATTTACATTATTTATATATGATTCTTGTTTCATCATGTAGGTCTCATTAAAAGAAGGTAAATATTGTTTAGCAGTTGCTTTTCTCTGTTTGTCCATTTCAATTAATGCAGCTATTTCTCCCTTAAATGATTCTTTGCTTGGGGTAACTACTGGCCGCATGAATTGATCTTCTCTTTTCTGATTTTCTGCCATTGAAGCCAGTGGTTTTGTTGAATGTGCATTAAAAATATTGTTTGGTATTCGAGAACCTAAATGCTCAATAGTTCTACCAGTATCCAGACTCCCACTACTGTTATCAAGGGGTGATTTGATATGTGGTTTATCGTGTGAGTTCTGCTTAGTAGGCCCATAGTGCGACATTGATGCCCCATTATTGCATGTTCTGTTTGCATTCTCGGTGTGCTCTCCAGCTTGTTGGGCTAAGTTACAATTTCCAGAAGGATCAAGCCCTGTAGATTGTCCTTGTATGTTCTCTTTGGGTACTGCAGTATTGTTAAATTTGGATTCAAGCCCTTCAAGTTTTGAAAGCTGCTTATTCCGATCTGATAACTCCAAACCAAACTTCGGAGGACTATATGTGCTTTTTACTCGTTTTCTGTTGTCTTTAATATTAAACAACAAACTTGATGCTTTGGATTTGTAGCTATTTAACTCCCGCATCTGCTTAACATCAGGAAGGGATTTTCGATCAGATTCTCGTTGGAAGGAATAATCCGGAATCAGTGGTGTGTGTGCAAGTTGCAGAATTTCAGATATTTCTGTGTCCTGTCTTTTATGAATCACCGGAGTGAGAAGCTGAGTGATATTGAATGGGGTTGAACTGCTGGAGATTTCACTGCTGCTCACGTTGCGTACTGGTTGTAGGATGTCATTCATGTTCTTAATACAATAAAGCAAACTAGAATCTGGCCTCCGGGCCATCTCATTGGTTGGGGAGACCGTGGATGGCCTGTTGTTTGGCAGTTTGTTTCTTACTAAATTATTATTCCTTTTCCATGGGGGACAGTTAGGTGCCAACTCAGACTCGCATCGTTTCTCGATGGCAGAGGCCCTTTGAATTACTGTAGGCCAGGAGCGCTGGGATGAAGCAATATCCTCAATTTGCATTTGGTCAAGCTGTCGACTTTCAAAGGGTGAGTTGGAAATTCTTTGAGAGGCAGTCAGTTCTTTGTATAGTGGAGAATTGTACCATCTTGGAAAATTACTGAATCTGGAAACTTGCTCCCGTTCAAAAGGGAATTTATTATAGTCCTTCCATAACTGGAAAGGGCTGAATTCACTATGGCAAAAAAAGTTTGTGTAATTCAGTGATTTAAACTTCATTGTTGATGACATCATAAGGGAGGTTGACTCTTGGTGATAATAATTTCCATAAGACTTAAAGTTTTGGTATGTAGACGAGAATTCAGACAGTTCTCGTTGAATACTTATCAAAGCTGATTTGTCCCATGATTCATCTTTGTATTTGTCATTTAATTGTTGAACGTCAGGAGCTCCACTATCTCTAAAAGACCTAATAAGAGATGAAACTCTGGAAGAGCTTCTACTTTGTTGATGTATCTCTTCTGTAGACCCATTGCTGATATAAGCCAAGCACTCATCTCTGAGACATTGATCTTGTGCTGTATCCAGATAGGAATGCTGAAATAGTGAGGCAACTTCAGATATGTTTCCTTCCTTCTCCTGGTGCAAAAGCTTTAAATCTTTCTTTTGCTCGCCATCTCGAACGAAAGCTGTCTGACATTCAGTTGGAGTAGAGACCTCCAAGTCATTGTAGACGGCATCCTCCCCAATACAAAGGCTTCTAAAGGCGCGATCTGTGAAGTGGCTCACCTCCCTGTCAGTTTCATCCATCAAGCTGCCCACACTCGATTCATCACTGAAGCCGTCAGAGTATTTTCGATGGCCATGTGAGCCTCCATTTCGGCCTGTCTGTCGCTTGTCCAGAGAGTTCATTTCACACGAGCATGCAGATGGCTCTATCTGTCTCTGAGATTGAGCTCTGAGATTATTTACTTATGGTGTCTTGACTTTCAGTAAGTCACCTTTTAAAAGGTGTAAAAGTTGCCATTGCGTCCTGCAAGACAAAACAATAGAATCAAAGGTCTGGCAAAAGTCAGCAAATGTTCATACCATTGTTTGAGAAACTAGAAATAGTTTCTCAAATTAAAACAAGCAATTATTGACCTACTGTATCTTCAATACAAGCCACAGTTATTAAACCACAGTTATATTTATTTATTTTTATTCAAATAAAGTAAAAGTGCTTTACAGCATGCCACTGCTTCCAGCTAATCATGCAGTACACGTGTTTGTTGTTTGTAGACACCCTTCACAACCAATAAAGACAAAACATACCTTGCTAGCGTGACAAAGTTGTATGCAGTTTGGTGGCATTCAATTTTCAATTTATGTTTGTTAATAATACAAAACAGATTTTGTAATTTAAATTGTTGTATATCTCAACTGTAGTACAGTAATCATATCTAGTAAATCAGTAAAGTATTTAACTTAAATGCTTTAATGGAAAGTGATTAAATGATTCCCTTATTTTGAATAATATAATAATAATATTACTAATAAGAATCATTTTAATTTAAACATGTGTATTCTACCACCAGAACTGTTTTAAAACAACCATGCTACATGTCATGTGGCTAATAGAGACCTGCAGTTGCTATGCACAGGGACGACTATACTTGCATAGAATTATTTTTAGAGCACCAATGGGCATCACAGATTTAATAGCAAAATTATTTTTACATCTAATTCAAACATAAATTAATATGTAAAATCCTGTCTATTAAAAACAGTTGATGCTGTAAAATATGGTGAGCTCACAACTTTAGCCAAATTTATGAAAAACAGAAGATATAAACATTTTAACATTATTTATAAGCGTGTTAGTAAAAAGCCAACTATTTACTTGAAAAGAAATGTGGCAGTGATGTATTAGTGGTTAAACTACTGGGCCACAGAAGGTCGCCGGTTCAGGCCTTAATGCCACCAAGTTGCCACTGCTTAGGCCCTTAAACCTCATCATTTTTACACCCTGAAATTCCTTTGATACTAAATTAAAATAACTCAAACACTTTTCAGCGATGATTCATAATCATTTATTTAAATATATGAATATATACTTTTTGTAAGACTTTACGTTTACATTTGTAAATTTATAATAATAATTGTAATATATGTATCATATGTATTAAAATTAAATTACTTTTTCTACAATATTCACATTATGCTTATAAAAATATATAATGTGCATTAATTGCATGTTGGTTACTTATGCAATAGTATTTATGCATATTGTAAGTAAAATATCTAAGTATTATTTACAGTAGCAGTAGTTATTGCTTACATGTATGCTTCTATAAAAAAGAAATTCTTAACAAGTTTGGTTATGTAGTTATATGCATAAAAGAAAAAAAGATAACTCTTCAGCTCTAATCTGATGTTATTTTTGCATCTGCTCCAAAGTGCTAATATACAGTCCTGATTAGAACTGTCATCTTTTATGACCTTAGACTTCCTGAGAATCTCAGACAACAAAATAATGTTGAAAGAAGCATTACAGCTTGCCTAGTGGAAGCGTGTACAATCATGGTGTTGAAGAAATATCATTCTGTGCTTAGATCTTAAGTCTTTGCAATAAACAAAACTTCTAAAATCTTTAAAAATGGTATCATTGTAACATTAACTTTTTTGATGTGACAGCATTATCATGTGGAATATTACCAATAGGTTTGCCATATTTAGAAATGATGAGTACCTAATCATGAATTTATTTCTATTTCATTGATTCCATTCCATTATGTACAATATTCTTACCGTTTTACTTTGTATTCCATGTTCTGGGAACTCCTTAAATGGACGGCGGTCTACAAAAAATCCACATGGTAGGGTCCAATTTGTTTTTCCGTTTGTTATGTGGTCACTTCGATCTGTTGCAGCATCTGTGCTAATCCTTGTTCCTGAAAGGGAACAGAGTAAAAGCAAAGATAGCACCAAGACCTCAACTTCCAACAGCCTGCCAACAGTAGAGCAGAAAATCCACTGAAATAGCAGTGACTTCACATAGTGTGCGTGATAGCTAGTAGAGTAACAGGCTAGAACGCTCATCATTTGGTATCAAGTGACAAAATTAATGAAAAAGCCCGGCTGCTGCTAGTATCATGATCAAACCTTCATCAATCAGTAAGCTTTACCTTTTATTCCACGAATTCCAGTAAATTGAGAATGGTGTTTAAATCTGAAGTACACATGTCCTGGTGGAGTTGTTGTGGAAGTGAATGGTTCCCTCAGCCCGGGTGCATTTGCTCAGGGTAAAAATAGCCTCTTGCTTCAAGTGTCACTCAATTTTTGGTAGTCGAGTGAAGTGCTTCAGACTTGTTAACAAATGTTATCTACTGTCTGAGATATACGCTTGTGTAGATTTTATTCTACACCTAAGCAGTTTAGCACCTACTCATTATAGCAGATAGTGAGCTGTACACATTCATTAGTAATGACTATTAATTAAAAAATGATATAGTTTGGATGGAATAAATTAGTATGGATTTTTCTTATTATTTAGCTTGGAATTATAAATCTCAAAGGCAGACATGTAGCTCTTCAGTTCCATTTACAACTGGCCCCTACCACCAAGATACTTCACCCCAGCACGCGTTACCCATGCACTGCTATAATAGGAGATGGGTGCAACAG
The DNA here is from genome assembly GCA_028566735.1 of Ammoglanis amapaensis. Taxonomy (NCBI): domain Eukaryota; kingdom Metazoa; phylum Chordata; class Actinopteri; order Siluriformes; family Trichomycteridae; genus Ammoglanis; species Ammoglanis amapaensis. Next base: position 2,503 of record JAOUQU010023780.1, on the reverse strand, counting down.
ATACTTTCCCATGAGGTCGGGCTGCCTCTAAATGATGGACACTCACACATGGGTACTGTCGGCTTTGCTGCCAAGCCCTCCTCCTTGTTCATACTGTTTCCAAGCTGTATTTACAGCAGATCTGGATTCTCTAGATCACATGTATCACAGTTACATTTTACAGTGACAAACTGTACCTACCGTTCATTATTTTCATTGGGAAAGGAGTTGAGTAAACTTGTTTCAGAGGAATTCAGCAGGAGCTTAATCATTTGACCTTATAAAAACAGATGTGGAAGATTTTTACTGGCTGTTTTAACTCCATTTGTTCCATCTTTTTCCAGCATTTACATTTGCACAATATTTTTCAATTCTTAAGTATCCTAGTTACTCAGCGCTCAAACACAAATCCGTGAAACAAATCTAAATGTCAGAGGTCAGAAACACAGCTTTACACCAAGTCAGAGGCACAGAATGTACAAATCCATATACTGTAAAGAGCACCGTTATACAGAAATGATTTTATAATATTGTTCTTATAATACAGAACACATCAATAACCTACCAGGTGGGTGCAGTTATTTCTGGCCCGGTTGTTGTTTCGGAATGCTGCAATCTAGAGTTCATTGGGTTTCATGTCCTATGAGCATTGCTTGATCCAATAACGTTAGTAGACTTACCATAATAGAATATCATGGCTGATAAAAAATAAATAAATAAATAAAAATGTTTCAGAAAATAAATGTAAAAGGAGTACAGGATTTCAGCTTTGCAAGCATTTCAGCTTTCACATTTTGTGTTATAAATTATACAGTAAATATAGTAACAGGGGCGGCTGGAATAAAAAAAAAATAAGGTGTTTTAAAACAAAATAAATAAAAATAAAATACATATAAAACTAATCGAATAGAGAAAGTGTTAAAAGGCATTACTTACATCACCGGTTAGCCAACTCAGTTTATTTAATACAAAATCATTACATTTTAAAGTATATATGACTGAATGTGTGCATGTTATAAAAATAGCAACTTTGTAGAGTCACTTAAATCAATTTATTTAACATGTAGAAAGAGAATAGAAAGTGTTGCATAATAATTTGGTGTATATGCATTAAATACATTATTTTATAATAATGAAAAAGTATTGTGCCTTAAAGTTGTGCTTAATGTTTCTCAATATATGTGCTTAATAAAGCATATACACATTAAAAATGTTTCTAAATGTAAACCAGAAATATGAATGCATGTCATAATGGCGACAGAAGTCTGTACAACGCAGTAGTTAAACGCTTCCTATGGAAAGAGGATTGTGGGTGCGTTTTGGTGAGTACATTGGACTGCATTTTTTTAAGTCACTGAATTAAGTTTATTATTGATCCAGTTGAAAGGACACTTGCTCAGTTATACTACATGGGTATGTGTTTTTATTGTGGCTACATCAGTACACCACTGAATGCCCAGGTTTGAATACACTGCTTGTCACTGAGATAACATGACAACAACAATATTTGATATTGTTTTGACCGGTATAATCAAATCCTACTTATCCAGTAATTCTTGAAACACCAGCCTCATCTGTTTACTTAACTATATTGCTGTGACTTGAGCCGTGACACAGTGGCTTCTGAACTTAGTGTTACTGTGATAATACTCTCATCACTGTTATTGAATCAGGCAAAAAAGCTCATAACATAACAACAAAAAACTAGCTCATAAAATAACGAAGACAAACTTTTAAGTCATTCAATATTTATGTTTTTGTATTTGCCGGAAGCCACTGAGAACAGCAGTGTTACCAAGAAATATTGATTACATCTGGGATATTAGTCAGTACATGACTTGTTAATTAGACCGTGTCGTTTCATGGATAAAGCCTGTGCTAAATTGCTCTCCTTCGGGAGAGTTGAATTATGTCTTCCTTCATTAAACCAGTGCAATGAATAATAAAAAAATGATTTGTCAGTTGCGCTTTTATTACATTACATGTTATCTGCATTTCTTAGTTCTTTGACATTTGTCTTCATTTTGTTGTTTGTCTTTATGCAGGAGTTTTTATATTTAATGTTTACAACATTGTGTCAAATGCAAACATCTATCTGACTAGTAACATTGTAATATTCTCGATTTCTCACAAATTTACAAAATGAAACTGGTCACATGCAAGAAAAAGCTTCGCACATTTCTAATGACCTGAAAACAGGGTTTGAGCCACACATATTGTAAAAAAATACATGATTTGAGAAATATAAGAAGTCATTAAAATGGTGTCCAGTTCCCATACCATCGCAATCTGTCTAATATGGGTTCTCCTCTTCTTTATAAAGTTAAATATTTTTTGTTGTTTTTCCTTTTTTATTAATACAATTAAATAAAACGATTACATATTTCATTATTATTATTACTATTATGATGCTTTTTATTATGGCTGTCCACAACCAAGGATTTTGTTGGTCGACCAGTGGTCGTCATTTACTCCAACTAATCGACTAGTAGTCAACTAAAAATACCATTTAGACCGGGATACA
>JAOUQU010023678.1:0-17976 GCA_028566735.1 Ammoglanis amapaensis | reverse complement strand
ACCAATGGAATTTGGCCGACTAGTAATTTTTTCGGTCGACCAACGAATAATCGATTAATTGCGGTCAGCCCTAGTATATACGTTTAGTTATTTGGACCTTGACTGATGACAGAAAAAAATCTAATAAGCTTTTGTCTAACTCACCATCTGATACTAATGTAGACTTGGTTTTAAAATCTAAATATGGTTATTATGTATAGAGGACTGTCAACAGTATCTAATCCTCTTACATTATCTTACGACATCACTGAAAGCTTAAGGTGCGTCTCAAACCGTGTACTTACTCAAGTGTACTGTAATTTAGTACAGAGTGAGCATTACAGTGAGCACTGAGCACTTAAAGTGTCCTCTCGAATGGAACACTGCACTTCGGGGAAATGACGGATTTACACCACCAAAATATTTTCCAGCTTTTGTTTATATATTACATATTTACACTTTTATTTGTTTTTGTTTACCCCTCACTGATGAATATTTTAATTAACACTACTTACATTTGTATGAAGCCGGTGCCTCTATTTCTTATTCTTAAACACAGCGCTCGAGGTGTGGAAATACGCGATTTTCACTCCAGGGTTTTACTACAGACTATACATTTAAACAGCAGGGGGCGCTGGTGATATTTTTACCACAAAACATGAAGCTAGTATTTTTGGTGTAGTTTGCAACTTCCTTATATAGGAACTATCATTCCTTTTGATGGACATTTGTTGTTTAGATAAATAAATGACCATCACAAATCGTTTATTACTATTAATGTGATTATATAAAAATGCATCGTAATAATTGTATTGCATCATGGATAAAGTGTATCGTTATATCTCTAGACACGTGATCTTTAGCACACTCATGGTCAGACATCCAGGTACTGGTAGACAATCGGAATGCTGACCATGAGCCCGACATTCTAAACCACCATGATATTACTATATTTTTCTGATTCTATACAGTACCAGTCCTCCCTTACTGACCGTCTCTGTAACCGTTCCCGCGGTTCCGTGTGTGATCTTCATGAGACGAGTTCGACAGATTTTCAGCCATATGCTGTAGATGAGGCTTTTCTACAGGTGCAGCCAATTCCAGATCTCCTGGTGTTCCTCCTCACTCCATTCCACTTGAAATCCATCGAAATGTGTTCTCCTCCCTCCCGCCATCCAGGAAGGTCAGATGAAATAAATAAGTAAATAAATAGGTCAAAGTGGAAGTTAAAACCTGGTGTACCGATGCTTGCTCATGTTCCAGTGAGAGGCGATGGCCTTGATCCTCACACAGACCTCAATTTAAATAAGTTAAGAGGGAGGGAAAGAAGGTAAACGCCCTATAGAGCACTGCTGCAGAGGGGGGCAAGGGTCACACAAACACTTTCTTCACGTCTATGAGCTGACCAGCATAGCGGGTAAACTACTAGACTTCTAATGGAGGTTGTAAAGGGTGTTGGTTCAAGCCCCAATACTTTCAAATGCACTCAGAGGAAATCTTACTCATTTACTTTTTATGTGTGATGCAATCAGGACAAGTGGATATAAATGTTGCCCCAGAAGTCCTGGTTTCGATTCCTGATTAAGGCAATCCAGAGCTTTCTGTGGAGAGTTTGAATGTTCTTACCTTTACTGTGTGAGTTTCCTCCAGGTACTCCGGCTTCCTCTTAGAGTCCAAAGACATGCAGTCAGGTCATTGTGGTCTTTGGAGTGCACTGGAGATTTGTAGATACTGAAATTGTCCTGTGTGTGTGTTTGTGTTTTGCTTTCCTTCCTCGAGAGCTAGGGCATGACCATGCCGTCTCTTTTTTTTCTTTTCCAAAGTGCTCCCGCAGAGTGGTGCTGTTGTACTGAGCCAACTCCAAACCCCAAACACGGTTCGAGGCTGCACTCCAGCCTCACTTACAGCACTTTAGGTTCACACGTACCTTGTACAGTCTTCTCTGTGATGTCAGACTTGGTTCCGGTTTTATTTTTTTTTGTGTGTTTGCTTCTCTTGTTGAACAGACATCCTGGCTACAATAATTGATTCAAAGCACAGCGCGTATTTCTTCTCCTAAACATCAAAACAGATGTTAAGAACAGAATAATTATCATTATCTACTCCGCTAGAGAAAACACTCATGGCTTTGATTGAAGAGCTCGCGATCTTCATGAGCATGTAATAAACTGATGTCTGATGTTTGCCGTTCTTTAACAATTTTGAAACTGCAGAGTCTCGTGAAAGACCTTGGAGAGTTTTCTACTCCGAACACGCACTAAGGTCAAGAATGAATTAGATTAGAAGTTATTTTTTCCACCTTCCAAGGGCTCTTATGACTCTCTTATAATCCAACCCTCTTTTTTAAAGCTTTTCTATTAGCTTGGTCAAATTAAGAACCTCAACTAGAACCGAATTTCACTGACTGAATTTCACAATGAGTTAAGGGCAGCGGTTTCCACAGCATATCAAAATTAAATGTAACAAAACATCCCATACATATAAATAAATACATAATAGAAGTTGTGCCACAGTGGCTCATAATCCGCATTAATAATTTAGCTTCGTTTTTAGGCCAGACACAACCCTCTTTTTTATCCGGGCTAGGGACAATGCACTAGTTTAAACATCCTAGTGGCTTGAATGGCCCCAAGGCAACCAGTGGCGATAGAATAAATACATTATAATATTGCAATAATAATAACAAAAAATACCCACATTAGCATAGTTTTAGGTTGTACACAACCCTATTTATCCAGGCTAGAGATGATGCACTGGTTTATACATCCTCGTGGCTGGAATGGCCCCAAGCCAACCAGTGGCGGTAGAATAAATACATCACAATATTGCAATCTAATTAACAAGAAAAATATAAAAATAAATAAATATGAATGAATAAATAAATTAGGAAATGCATTACAGTGATGACATTTAGTTCATTTTATTCATTTCTATCCTTTTTTTTCATTACAGTTTAAATAGCACATCATCTGTATCTAGTTTTTTCATCACGTTCCTGTGAAAACAGCCTAGCTGAAGCCAAATGAAAATTTATTGTCACATTCCATGATCTGTGGCATTGAATGAAAGGATGTGATTAAAGCTTGGTCCTAATTTTGCTTCCAAAGAAATAAACTCATATAATGTGTATGTAACACTCAAGCTCATCATAGCAATCACTCTAAAGATATAAAGAGATAAAATACCTGGATAAATAGAGATGCTGCAAACTCATTAGGTTTAAGAGAAGCCGGTTCCTGCTGTTGTTCAAGTGGAGGAGATAGACTTTAGACTACAATCTTAAGACACAGCAGTCACCTGTAGGGGCTTATTTATGCTGTTGTGTTGCATTTCATATTTGGTTCTATAAACACTCTAAATTTGAATAAAATCCATTTTGACTTCTGTGGTATTGTGATGTAATAACTACATCATTTAGATTAGACCCTCATTTAGGTACCAACCATCACTTGGCAAACCCAACCAGATCTTCATCCAGATAGATTAGTGGAAGATGGACCATTTGGATGCTGGATTTACCTTCACTGTGCATAAGACGAGCGTTACGGTTGCAGGTAAGGTAGGTACGGTTACGAAGTAACCAGGGAACAGTGTAGCCTAGTGGGTAGAACGTTGGGCTATGAACTCAAAGGTTCAAATCCAGGCTCTGCTACACAGCCACTGCTGGGTCGTTGAGTCTCCAGGGGTGCTGTACATTGGCTGACCTTGTGCTCTGACCCCAACTTCCAGACAAGTTGGGATATGTTAAGAGAAACGTTTTGTTGTACCGAACATCTGTATATGTGTATTGACAAATAAATTTTTCATTTGAATTTGAGATATGCCCACCAGATGGTGACCAGCTGACTGGTGCCAAGATTGCAGATCTGGATTTCAGGGTAGAACGTAAATCTGAATAAACTGTCTAGGAATAAATTTAGAGAAAACAATGGAGAAATGGAGAAGTTTTGTAACAAAGAAGTAAAGCTTTTAGCTACAAAACCACTGAGTGAGTGGAGAAGAAAACATCTGTAATGTAATGACTGTAATGTATGCAGTATTCTCTGTTACGTGCATTTTGCGGTGGCTGCCTCGTCGCTGCATAATTATTGCCGCCACTCCATCAGAATTTACATGAAACTGCAGTTACAACAGCAGAGGGCTTTTATTTTGGAATGATGAATAAAGGAATCTGTTCAGATTCTAGACTGAAAAATATTTTTACACGAATTAATCATATGACAACATTTATTCAGGTAATTGATTCATATAATACCTAACATTTATTTGAAATAATCATATCCACATGTATATTACATGTATAATATACTAAAAGTGGATTTTTTTATTCCTCTACATACAAATAATTATTTCTATTTTAGCTTAGATTTATCACATAGTATTGCTGTATATAATATTTGTAATATAATGTATATATATATATATATATATAATATTATATAATAATTATATATATAATTATTGAATATAAATATAATGTATATTAAGTTACACAATAAGATTTTTTAAAGTTTTTATTTAGTGGACTATATATGAATGAATGTAGAGATTGCTGATTACAACTACATTCATTTTACATATTAACATATATGTAATCAGAATTGCTACATCGTTACTGAAGTATTTGTAATGATTTTTGTGTACTGTGTGTATTTCTCAATGCTTTTTAATACATTTAGCGCCACACCAGATGGAGGCCTTTGGGTGTCTAAGGAGTTAGACACCACTGCTAGATACAAATTCTAGAACAAACAATGGTTTGCATGTCTTTAAAGTGTTTTTGTGTCTTGGATTGTAGGTGTTGTCAGAAAGTGGTGGTTGTTTTGGCTGCTGCACTGTCCTTGTGTTGCTCGCATCGCCAGTTTATGATCATAATAAATTACGATGTCCCACACAGACTGTAAATTGTGTGATTGGCACTAAATCACTTGGACTGTGGATGCAGACTCTCGGGTCAGCAGCCCTCTCTCAATCTCTCAGTGTGGGTAAATGAAATAGCATTAATGATCACGTCACTTCACATAAAATATAATAACTATAACTATAATAATATAACTATAATATTATTAACATTAATAACATTGTATATTGTCATATATAATTAGTGCATGATTACAACCCCCAACTCCTGTTTCTGCACTCACAACGGTGTGTATGTGTGTGTGTGTGTGTGTGTGTGTGTGTGTGTGTGTGTGTGTGTGTGTGTGTGTGTGTGTGTGACGATATATATATATAATAAACTCTTTTATCTTTTTCATACTGAACTGATAAGCTGAGGAGCATCAGTAAAGTAAACATAATAATTTGCATATGAAAACAAATATTTACTATTTAGAGTCTCTAATATCAGCGCTTAACATGGTCATGATGCAATACAATGCAATATGTTGCAAATTACAATAAGTGCAACATTTGATAAACTTCTTCAACTCTATGTAAGTTTTATTTAAATTCATACATGGACATGGTGCAATACAGTGCAATATTTCTTACAACTCTTAATGCATATATTATTGGCATGTTTGTTTACCTTACTGTTTTTATTCTTACTGCTGTAACAAGTTAATTTCCTCAAGGGGATCAAAAACTTCTCATATATTTTTGTATATTTTGTACAGTATTACCAGTCGTAGTCTGCAAAACAACCTTATAGCCAATAGGTGTCACTCCGCTTCGATGTTCATTTTCAGTATATTAATGAGGTTTCATCGGGTCATCGATGCTTAGTTCTCACCTACCCTATTAACACAACTCCTTACATTGTATAGACACATACAAATAAACATAAAACAACATTGACATGTTCATCATCATGTCCTTAAACTTTAGATGATTATTACGTTAGAATCATACCACTGATTATTACAATATATTCATGCTGCTGTTTATTACTTTACATCCATACTACTGATTATTACTTTATATTTATACTACTGATTATTACAATATATTCATACTACTGATTATTACTTTACATCCATACTACTGATAAATACTTTATATTCATACTACTGATTTCTATGTTACGTTGGTTATTACATTACATTCATACTACTGTTTACTATATTACATCCATACTACTGATTATTATAATATGTTCATACTATTGATTATTATGTTACATCTATACTACTGATTATTATAATATGTGCAAACTACTGATTATTATAATATGTCCATACTACTGATTATAATATGTCCATACTACTGATTATAATATATCCATACTACTGATTATAATATATCCATACTACTGATTGTTATAATATGTCCATACTACTGATTATTATGTTACATTCATTCTACTGATTATTAGTTTACATCCATGTTATGTTAAATCAATACTATTAATTATGATATTACATCCACACTACTGAATATTACAATATATTCATACTACTGATTATTACTCAACATACACTAGCACCATTAACAAAACCACCTCTCAAATATAGTTCTACAGTATAATAACGCAAGACAGAGAGGGTACAGGGTAAAAAGTGATTTTTGCTACAGGTTTTCAGTAATAAAACACACCGTACATCCAGATCACGGAATGAAATCGTCTCTCTTCTACCCCACATGCATATGAAACTCATCTCACAGCAGAACACTGTAAGACCTTCCTGTTCATCAGCAACATCTCTGCTCGAATAAAACCCTCGACATGACTTGTACAGAGATTATTATCCAGTGCCAAACCACCCTGAGCTCAATGATCTGGGGGGGAAATAAAAGCAGCCTTTGTCTTTTATTTCTGGTTTTACCTTTCACTGTCTATGATGATTGTGATTTATGAAGCTGGGGACCAAGCATAACGATGACCAACACTGGTGTTAATCTTCAATCACTTTTACCTGCTGAGAGGATTAGTCCATTTTCATTATTTACAGGGGTCAGGGAGGTGAAAAAATCCATTTGTTGACTAAAATTGGGAAAGTGTGGTTTAATGCTGATTAATTCCATTGTCTCATGTTTTGAGATTAAATGCTTTTTATGGTTATTTATTTAATTAGTCTTTTAATATTGAGTTTTATTTGCAGCGTTCATCCATCCAGTCATTCATGCATCATGTTATTTATTAATACATGTAGTAATGGCATTTAATTTACTTTTTGTAATGTTATTTATTAGTGCATGGATGATTGTTATTTATGAATTGGTTTGTATTTAGTCTGTTAGCACAAACAGCTAATGGGGTAAATTGGGAGCGAAATGAGGCAAGTGTGCAAGGCAAGTGTGCAAGGCAAGTCCATATAAACACTTATTCCAATTTATTATTCAATAAGGTAAAAGTATATATTTATATTATATATTTATATTAATATATTATATATTAATATATATTTTTACGTATATTGTATATTGTACTGCACTGTTAATTCATGTACATATATAGGGTACAAAACTAGTAATCCGAAGGACCTCATCACTGCTAGGTTGCTGCTGTTGAGCCCTTAACTCTTAATTGTTCAGACTATAAAATGTAACTGTAATACATGTCGCTTTGGATAGAAGCATCTGCTAAATGTAAATGTGTAATAATGAAGCCATAATGCTGGTATTACTGGCTGAACATGGCTTGACAGACAGCTCAAAAGTCTTTGAGTTACAGACTTTACAGATCTCAGAAAAGTGTATCATCGGGTCTCGAGGTCGTCTGATGAAACTCTTACGGCCGCACTTTCATTTATTGCCACTCTTGCTGAGTGATGGTGAGTAATAAGGCTGGTAAAATTCACCTTGTATCTGAATTAGGTTTCAAAATCAAATCTGTCACTGAATAAAGTCAATTTGTTCAGAGAGAGGAAGTTAAATGCAGATATTGGATTGAAGGATTGAAAATGCATATATTTGCAGAACAAGCTACAAGCAAGTTTGCAGTCATTTCTTGTAACTTAACAACTTCTACACCTGAACACTTAAGTAATTTAGGCAGCTTATTTGGGGGTCGAACAGGGGTAAGACTTCTTATGATGGAACATAAGCCTTGTAATTACTAATCTAGTATCTGAACAACTGAATGCTGGCAGTGTTGGTGCTAGTTCACTTTTGAAAGGAACTTGAACCTTGAAAGTTCAGTTTATACTCACTTAAATGATCTAGTTCATGTTTGTAGTTCTTTTTTATTTATTCTGAACCAAGTTCAAAGCTACAAAAAGGAACTAGTTCAATTTTCTTTGGGGGTGTTTTCCCTTTAAAAAATAGGCAGCTATTCTTACTTCATTTCTACTCCGTCATCACGAGCCCTAACAAAACCAAAACAAAAATAGTTTAAAACATTAAAACAGAAAGTTTTAGCAATGGATATAATTTTAGTTTATTTTGTTTGAAAATTATTGTAAATATCACAAAATATTGCAATTATGAAATAGTAACAATAACTCTGAACTGATTTAAGTTCTGACATAATTAGTATTAAAATATCGCATTAATACCAGGTTTACGTTTACCCTTTTTATTACTTGATCATGCTTTGTGATTTGCAATAAAGTGCTTGGTCAATAACACAGCAGAGACCCTGCACTGAGCATTAGAGACTTGCTGTCCCAAATCGAGCACTAAGCCCAGTCTCAAATCAAGCACTAAACAGTGTCTCAAATCGATTGAGTACTAAGCTGTGTCTCAAATTAAGCCCTAAGCTGTGTCTCCAATCAATCAAGCACTAAAAGCTGTCTCAAATTCAGCACTTGAAAACAGTGTTCAAGTGTCTGACACAGTAAAGCTCAGTGCACCAAACTATGCAGTTTGAGACAGATCTTTATTCTGCAATAGACATTCATCGGAAGAAAAACGATCAAAATGATTTGATTTGCCATGTCAAATATGCCATAGAAAAGTGTAAAGTGTAATGTAGCTAAATGCACTAAATGTACGACGTTAGAATGTTAAGTCTCTTTTGTGGTTATAAGTGCTCAATGCTGCCCATATTAATAATGCTGCCCACATTATTACAACTTTATTTGTTAGTCTGTTTACATATTTACAGCTATACAAAATATGGCATTTGTAGTGTGACGTTTAACTACTACATCTGGACAAGTTAGCCAATGTTGAGATGAGAGAAAAAAGGCATGTTTGTATCTACAGTCCGATGATAATAATGATCCCGTGATACCGGAATTACTGGATGAACATGGTTTGCCTGCAAACTGAAATATGAAAAAGTCTTTGAGTTACAGACCGTACAGATCTTAGAAAAGCGTATCATCGGGTCTCGAGGTCGTTTGATGAAACTCTTACGGTTGCATTTTCATTTATTGCCACTCTTGCTGAGTGATAGTGTGGAAAAAGGCTGGTAAAAAATCACCTTGTATCTGAATTACGTTTAAGAATCAAATTTTTCACTGAATAAAGTCACTTTATTCAGAGAGCGGAAGTTAAATGCAGACACATTCAGGATTGAAAATTCATATTTTTGCAGCAGGAGCTTGAAATGATTTCTAGTAAATCGTCTCCTGAAATTTGAGCAGTTATGGGCTTTATTTTGGGTCTGCTTATATGAGAGCATCCAGATAACACTTTGTAGAAATATGTAACTATGTAAGAATTATTCACACTTAAATTTAAATAAAATAAAAAAAAATAAGTGAAGTAAATGTAGTGGATAAGTATATTATTTTACAGTAACAATTATACAAAAAACAGTCAAAGCCTGAGATTAAACTGAAAAACAAACCTGACATCCTTCAAAAAAGAATCTAAATTCTAGGGCTACACATGTAGCATCTTCATTCTTCATATAATATCTGTTCAACATGACGGAATAAATATTTGAATTGAATTATATTATTATATATTGTAATTTATTTACACATTTATTTTTAGTACACAGATGTAGCTGTTATTTAACATGCCACCACGTCATGTATAAAGTACAGATGTATAAACCAAACCCTCAGTTTAGTAAACAGTAGGTACAGATGTATAAACCATACCCTCAGTTTAGTAAACAGTATGTACGGCTGTAAAAACAGTTTCCACAGTTTAGTAAACAGTAGGTATAGATGTATAAACCATACCCTCAGTTTAGTAAACAGTACGTACAGATGTATAAACCAGACCCTCTGTTTAGTAAACAATATGAACAGATGTATAAACCAGACCCTCAGTTTATTAAACAGTATGTACGGCTGTAAAAACTGTTTCCACAGTTTAGTAAACAGTAGGTACAGATGTATAAACCAGACCCTCAGTTTAGTAAACAGTAGGTATAGATGTATAAACCAGACCCTCAGTTTAGTAAACACTATGTACAGGAGGAAGTGCATGTTCATAAACTCTCCTCAGATGTGATCAGGGTCAGAGGAAGACAAACTGTTTATGCTAGATTGGCAGAGTAAATGAAGATAATGCAAAAAGAAACTCATGGAACCATTAAGAACCATTAGGAACCACAATAAATCTTTGAGGAGCTTAGGCTAAAGTGAATCCTCCGTGAAGACCTGCGTGTTGTAAAATGACAAACAACTCATCACCGCTCCCGGAGGAGCGGTACAAAAATCAAGGGGTCATCAATCTTCAGTGTGCTCATTGCCATTTCTGTCAATAAGCACCTTTTTATTGCTTTGCTTTTCAAATCACTCCTGGTCGACATTGTATTCGTTGGCTTTATTTCACATTAAGGTGTCTTTACATTTTTTTCCAAAAACGTGTTCATTTTCCTTACCAATTTGGTCTCAAGGTCAGGGTACAGAGAACACAGGGAACACCCCCTCCTTTACTTAAACCCTCTTTATCCGTTCTAGCTTGTCACTTGTGACGCAAGCACAGAAGCGACAACAGAACTCTGGTTTCCTAGACACACAAGAAAAAGCTGAAACAAGCTGGTGTGTAGGTTTGAATCTGGCTCGTTAGCGTGATGTGAAGAGCCCTGAGAGTCGGGTACGTGGGTGGAATATCCAATCTCAGTGGAGGTAAGAGGCCTCATCAATCATCGGGTGACGTGAGCTCTGTTGCACCATCAAAGTGCCTGACTGCATCCTGTCTGCCGCAGGACAAAAAAAGACAATGTAAAAAAAAAAATAGAAAACTCTGATTGACCGGAACAGTGGTCATTTATTTCTAGACTGGTCATCCTTGTCAGGGTCATGGTAAGTCAGGTCCAGCTATTTACAAAGAATATGTTTCAGCTGATTTTTGAATATGCTAGTCAAGTATTACAATATAAACAAAAAAATATATAAATAAATAAAAATAACAGCTCCAGATCTGTATATACCAGCATATCCTGCGGTGGTGGTGTGTTTTGTCCCATGTATCTAGATCCATGCTAACGGCACTGCATCCCACAGCAACTAGAGCAGGAATGCCCACGGGGGTGCTCCTAAAGATGCTCAATTTGAATACAATCTGAGAGGGGGGTCAAGGCCCTTAGACTCAGACTGGCTCAGACTGTATACTATAACTACTGTAAGTCACTTTGGATAAAAGCATTAGCTGATGCTAATGCTAAAAATATAAATGAAAATGTAAAAAGGCATTTATAATTTCGAGATCATGAATACAACATTAGATTATTTCAAGAAAAATGCACTTGATTAAATGAATAAATCAGAATAAATCAGGGATACATTATATTGTGAATCCAGCATTATGAATAGTATCACATTGTGGGTAGAGTGTATCATTACATGTTATTACTTTCCTTTATAGAACTAATTTATTACAGATGGCTGAAACACTTGGATTTAATCATCAAAAGAGGCGTCCTGATACTTTTGTCCACACAGTGCATTTATACAAGACCTTTGATTACAACGACGTCTAGCTGATGAGATTTAATAAAGAAAATCTTTATGTCAGTAAGCTATTTCCCACCTCACTCTTCCCTATCTATTCCTGTTTACCCGTCATCATGTCTATCAGCCCATCAAAGCCAGTCAACCCATCAGCCCTGAGCTGTGAGTTTGAAAAGCTGATGCGTTGACTGGTTTTGATGCAGGTCCCCCAGCATCTGTCAAAACACTTCCTGAAACTAATGCAAATGCCTGTAGAATCGTATAAGATTGCCACAAATAGGATTACTATCTGTCCTCTTTTAAAAGAAATTGCCCGTTTGCTCACTGTTCTTATTATTTATTTTACTCATTTCCCAAGCACTAGGAATCCACAGACGAATTACAGAAAAACAAACCATGTTGATGTCTTTATTGGGATCTTTTGGAGGCAACATCTATCATCTGCTCCAAGTGTCCAATAAAAGTATGCCAGGAACGTCTAGTTTATGCTGGTTGGTGCTAGATTATCCGACTTTGCTCAGCAATCAAAAACTTTCGGCACATGATAGTAATTCATTACAAGTTTATATGAAACATAGCCATAGACAAATGGATGTTCAATTCACCTAACTATGAAAAATGGAGCACCCAGAATAAACCAACATAGACACTGGAAGAACATGTTAACTTCACACAGAAAGGCCCTGAAACCCCAAAAAATGTGTATAAAATCTTCTTGCTATGAGACAACAAAAGCTAGCTACTCAGCAAAAAAACCAACACAATAGCCCCACACACTCTTCCCAACTATTGCCAATAGGAATGCAGGATATGCAGAGGCAGATTTGTCTTGCAGGTCTTACTGAACTGATGCACAAGATGGGTGGAGGTCTCCGATTGGCCGAAAGCACTCAGCCAATAGGCACTAACCACCCGATTTGTTTTATGCCCCAAGTCAGTTCAGTTTCACACACATTAGAGTCTCTGTGGCTCAGTGTCAAAATGAACTTCAATGAGAACTTGACTGAAAATGGCAAATTCAGACGATATGCTTATTTAGGAACTTGGAACCAAAAAAATGTACTAGGAAGTTTAAATGTGTCCCCGGTATGCAAATGTTGGCATATCTGAGATAAGTTCAATGACTAAGTTATGACTGCTTAGATTATTTGGGAAGAATAATGGTACAAATGAGTATCAATCTGCAGTATATGTATAACACATATAAAGTAGTATTGAACCAACCCTTGTTAGTTGTATAAAATGTCACGGTGCCACCCAGTACATGAACTTTCTTTGCCAATGTCAAAGTGTCTAAAAATGTAGTGACCCTACAATATACCATACCGAATAAAATCGAAGGCACAGATTTCAGAAATAGAGCTAGTTTCTTCTTTCCGATACGGTTTCTTAAGCAAACAGGCAAGAAAAGCCAACAGAGACCTCGTTCCATTCATAATTAGGCTAACACCATCAGCGTTTTCGGGAAATGCTATCTTTATCATTTTCTCTTCCTCTGGGAAAACAATGAAAAATAACAGGACTGATTTGCTCTCCCGATCTAATCTACTGCATCGGAGCGGTAAATTATGTCTGGTTTCTGGTTCTAATGGAAACTGCCTACTTAACAAACTGGAAACGTTGCGGTGGCACTCGAGACGAGTATCTGTTTGTGTGACACGTATTTCACAAAAGGTCAGAACCAATAAACTAAAATCCAAATGCACATGTTCCAGTATCTGTGTAAAAATATGTCATACTACCGCTTTTTCAGCTCAACGAACTGGTCAAACCAAAGTCCCAGTAGAGTTTTTACAAAGGCAATCTGGTGTAAATGTGCCTATCTTCCGAAAAAAAAGCCAGTAAAAAGTGCGGACATACCTCACATTCTCTGGATCCAGAAATTGAGTAGGTGCAAGGGCCGGTTCCGTTTACCAGAACGTCCGTGGCCTCGGAGCTGGACGGCTTGTAGTCCACGTAGTACTCCTGCAAGGTGGTGCTGAGTGTGCGTTCGGTCTCCCTGGATTTTTTCCGGCGCTTCCGGGCAGCTGAGGAATTCTCCTGAAGCTGCTTGACGCTGCTGGGGTAGCGTTTCCACGAGACATAAATCACCAGAAGGATCATGGCGACTGAAAGGAACAACGCTACACTTCCAGCAACAATCTTGTGGAAGGAGACCGGCTCAAAATCTTGCTCTGGTGGAGACACGTCAGACTGAGGGGGACTGGAAGGAGTGGTGTGTTGCAGGGATGTACCCTGGTCTCTTCTGTTGCCTGGGGGTTGAAACGTTGGGGCCAGTGGAAGTGCAGCGTTCATAGCAGGGACTCCGGAAAGGGTAGATGGGAAACTGGGAAATGAAGGAGTGACCATTGAGATCTTACAAACTCCACTGTTGTCAACCGCCTCCATGACTTTCTCGCCTTGAAGCTCCTTGGGTGAAGCACAAATCATGGGTGTCTCTTTGTTTCCGTGGAAGTTTTTCAGCCAACCAACGAGTGGACAGATGGCTGGGCCACAGTCCCACATGTTCCCAGCAAGGCTGATCATAGTCATAGAGATCCAGGCTGACACCACATCCTGCGAGACGTTCGTTAGCTTGTTCGAGTCCACGTTGAGCGTCTGGAGATTTGGCATGCATCGGTAGACTTCGGCCTCCAGTTCCTGCAGGTCGTTCCCCGAAAGGTCTAACTTCTGGATGGATGACCAGGTCCAGGTGAGCCCCTCGCTCATGGTCCGAATACGATTCCATTGAAGGTAGAGCGCCCGCAGGTTGTAAAGCCGGGGAAAGTTTGAGAAGTTGATCTTGGAAAACTGGTTATGCTCAAGATGCAGTTCAGTTAGCTTGACCAGCCCGGACATGGCATTTCTCGTAATGCTCCTCAGGCGGTTGTATCCAAAATCAAGAAACTCCAGGTTGCGGCAATCCTGGAAGAGCCGTGAAGGTAGATTCTTCAAGGAATTGGAACGCATGTGCAGACTGATGAGTTTGCGCAGGCCTTGAAACTGGCCCGGCTGCAGAGCCTGAAGCTTGTTGTAGGACAAGTCCAGGTTTCTCAAGTTGGGAACCAAGTGGAATGTGGTATTATGCAACATGGTGATCTTGTTGGAGCTCAGGATGAGTTCTTTGAGCCTCCTTATGCCTTGGAATGCACGGGAATCCAAGCTTGTGATGTAGTTGTGGTCCAGGTAGAGCCAGATGAGCTGATTGAGGCCGACGAACTGACCAGCCCGCAGGCTAACAAGGCTGTTGTAGCGGAGTGAAAGTCCCTGGCAGCCACCCGACAGGTTCTTCGGGACGTCTCGAAAGGCGCTGGACTCGCAGTAGACGATCTTGCCGTCGCACCGACAGCTTCGAGGGCATGGGCGCTCTCCGTTGCAGAGACTCGCAGAGAGCCATGCCTGCACCAGCAGCAGCACTACCCATCGCCGTCGCATGGCAAAGCCTGAAAGAGAGCAAAGACAAGAGTCAGTGGTTGCTACTTTTAATTTAGATTGTCCTGGTCAAGCAGTATGGCATAAATCAACTGTTCTCAGTCTTTACCCTCCTAGATCCCTTGTGAGGAAAAGAAATGATCTTGACAAATATTTCTACTCTACTCCATTGGGGTCTGCATCAACAACTGGATCTAAATCATGCATGGACAAATAATAGCCTATTTGTATTCCTGTCCCATGACCATAAGTAGAAAATATTGTACTGTATCGTAAGAGTAACATTACTAGTCTAAAAAACTATCTATGTAAAGTATAACGTTATTACAGAATAACAATTACTTTGTTCATTTTTTATTTTAAAAAAGTGGTGCTGGGTCTCTTCTGTGCAGTGCAAACTACACAAGAGGACACACTTGCAAATATATAATTTTTATCATTAGAAATATATAACAGAAAAACATGTCGACATTCTGGAATGTGTTATATGTCATTTAATACAGATCAACCCATAAAATATATTCAAACTGTTTTAACCCAGTGCTTCCCGACCAATAAGATAATGCAGAACCTCACAAAAACAAAGATTGAAACCCACACATTGCTTCATGCCATCACCCCCTCCCCCAAAAAAACCCTACACACACCAACATTAAGTTAATAGCAAAGTATTCAGAAGAGAATCAGCTATGATCGCCGTCAGAATTGGATGGCACTGAAATGAGCTGGTGACATCGTTAGTGTGGACAGAATTGCATCTGAAGCAATTTTGAAGCACTGCTTTTATGCCGACGCCACACAACAAGCGGCTCACGGCGCTTAGCATCTCTGGAATTGACTAACACACAAGCGGAGAAAGTGTAATGTACGTAAAGCCACCACGGCATGACGGGAACCGCTCTTCAAGACACGCCAGGATCATCTTCCACCACAATTACTGTTGAAATGAATAGCAGCCAAACAAATCAGTTTTGTTTACCCGGTCCTTCTGGTGCAGAAGCTACCAGCTATTGGACTGCTGCAACACCCTGAGATCCGAGCATGAAATGAGCAATGATACTGTGATTCGGCACTGGCTTGTGCTAGAACACATCTTTTGAGAGTTTTTTTTTTTTTTTTTCTAGAACAAATGCTATAAACTACTCTGTGCCGGGTTTGTTTCCCTGTGATGTCAGGTGTTATAAGACCAAACTGCAATAACTATCTTCGTGGGACCTTTTTATCCTCTTAGCATAATGCAGTAACTCAACCAAGCTATGATTTAAGATATCAGAAACATATATCATCAAATCTATATGGAAATGCCCAACCGGCAGTAACATCACTGTGCAGTCTCTTACACTGTGCAAAAACATAATATATCAGGACTTTTAAATTATTATTATTATTATTATTATTATTATTATTATTATTATTATTATTATTATTATTATATTATTATTATTATGTACATTATTTATTGGTTACTAATTATTATTTATTATCATTGTAATATTATTTAATTATTGAGTTTTTATTTTACTTATGTTTTATTTGTTAAAGTTATGCCGGCAGCACGTTGGTGGGTGTATAAATTGACAACACAGGGGATGTAACAATGATTCACAATACTGGGTTCACTAAGAATCTTTTTATATATCAGACTGGGTTCAGGGTAAGAATTCAATGTTTAGCTCGATATATATATATATATATATATATATATATATATATATATATATATATATAATTTTCACCCTGAACTCTGAATATTGTTGCGTTGTACAATCATTCTATAACCCCAAATAAATACAATTGGGATATTTAAAGATAAAATTCCATTATACTGCACACCTGTATACGTGTAATAACAAATAAGGCCATTCTGTTCTATTCTGGACCTGATGGGACCTTCCAACAAGGATGATGCAGCATATGACATTAATAAAAAATGCCCCACATTGGTTGGGAGAACATGAGCAAAACTGCTAAGCCTTTTCCTGACTCTTTAATACCCCAGGCATGAACAGGATTGATTATCAGTGCTTTTTCTGTTCATTCTGTGAATCCTAGCCTGCATGCAATTACAAGCACTGCAGTTAACATGACTCTGGATCTCCGTGAGAACCTTCCAGGAACCTATCGAGTCACTCCCACCCTGTCTAGTCGATGGACAGAGACAGAATGCTCAATTAATGTTCCAGTTCCTTCCGTTTATCAGGTTTTGCTGCTCATTTTGGTCAAACACTCTATTAAATTATTTTTATTTTTTCCAGAGCTGTATATATGCAACTCATAAAATTTTATAAGCAGGTTAAGTAGTAGGTGGTGTAGTGGAATTTTACACTACACACCAGCTTTGAGAATCTGAACTGTCTTTGTTTCGATTCTCTAGGTTGCTGGTTAGCTTGTTTGGACATGGAAGTGGTTAACTAGTCATAAAGCTACCTAGTCATTAAGGTATTAGATTTAATCAAAAGGGTGCCAGGTTGACATTGATGGACCCTTCAGCAATACCCTTAACCACCACTTGCTCTGTAATGTTAGTTCTTTATTAAGCATAAAGGTCTACAGTAAATGCCAATGTAAATGTACAAAGAGTGTCCCAACACACTTTATCACTCTCTTATTTTGGGCCAGCCATGGCCTGATGGTTAGAGAACTGAGCTTGTGATCGGAAGGTTGCAGGTTTTATTCTGAGAGTCATCAGGTCATGACTGGTAACGTGCCTAGGGCTGCCCAATACACTATGCGTGTGTGCTCACTGAGTTCTGTTTCACTGCACTGACTGGGGTGAAACACACACACACACACACACGCACACACACACACACACACACACACACACACACACACACACACACAC
>JAOUQU010023265.1:0-17998 GCA_028566735.1 Ammoglanis amapaensis | reverse complement strand
CCAGCCCGACCCGGGGATCGAACCCGGGACTTCTTGCTGTGAGGCGACAGTGCTAACCACTCAGCCACCGTGCCGCCCAGACTTAAGTACATGACATTAATTAGTTTCTGGACACAGACATGGGACATGTAAACTCCACAGAAAGGACCCGGCTCACCTTGAACCAGCTACATTCTATTTACTATTTCAGTGGGTCCTGCCATAGCCTATCAATTAGACAACAGAACTAATAATCAGAAAGATGTCGTTTCAAACCATACCAATGTTAGAGCACCTCTGTTGGGTCCTTAATCCTCAATTGCTCAAACTGTAGTTGTAATTGTCATTCACTTTGGATGAGGGCGCCTGCTGAAAATGTAAATGGAGTAATTTTACTTAAGTACAATATTTTAGAACTCGCTCCACTTTTGTTGGCTTTCTCGTAGCCTCACCCAAATCGATTGAGACATTTAGGTGTCCTAATTTGGGTGCATCTCCTTCTGCCCCCGTCTGCCAGTCTCAGGATGGTTTAAACACTGTGTATCCTGCCAGCATGCTATCAAGGGGTAAGTCTATTTTAGCATCAGCCCACCAAGGAGCTTCTCTAACCCAGATTTAAACGAGACGCTCTGTGAAAGAGGAAAATTAGCAGATAGATCCTTTGCGAGAGAAAGGAACCAGCAGATCAGACCGGTTTTGGATATCAGTTATGGGGAATCTGTCGGACAGAGTGGGGAGCAAGAAAAGGTTCCTCAGATCCGGAGACTCTCTGCAGAAGCATCTACTCTCAGACTACACTGATGTGAGTTCCTTTAGCTACCCTGATTTCTATATAAGACTGAGTATTAGATTTAGCTTTACTTGTTAGCACCACAATGCTGATACAAATTACGATTAGACTTAGGAGAAACCGCTACTGTGCTCTCATCAGCATCATCATTATCATTTTCAGTATTTTATATGCACCCACCACTACCCTCATCACTTAAACATTCACCTTTATCTTCATTTTAAATTATTGTAATCGTACCTCTTCATCTCCCTTAAAACTCACTATTGACTTATTTTATTGATTTTTCACATACACTTTACATCATCCATCTTTATTACCTTTATTACCGCCCTACCATTTATCTGTCTTGTTGAATTTATTCGGTTTATTAGGTTAGGTTATTACACAACACAAGTTGTATCAGTCCACAAGTTTATATCAAACATATTCATTGACAATAAATAAATAAAGATCCCTACTTGGGGCTCAAACCATAAGGCGACAGTTCTAGCCACTCAGCCAACATGCCATAAGCATGTAAGGAGTTAAGAGTCTTTTTCTCAAGAGTCCAAGAGTAGCAGCTTTGTCATGAAGACTCAAACCATTGACTCAAGACTGACAAGATACTTTCTCAGTACTGAGTAATTCCATAATTCCACATTGTACACACCTCCAGACTGTTTAAAGGCTATTTAACCGAAGAAAATCATGGAGTGATGTGTCACATGACCTCAACAGAGTCACCTGACCTAAAACCAGTTGACATGATTTGGGATGAGTTGGACTGCAGAATGAAATCAACACACCCAAGTGCTCTGGACCTCTGTGAACTCCTTCAAGACTGTTGGAGAACCATTTCAGGTGAATCGTAATGAAGTTAGCTTGGGGAGTGCCGAGCTAAAAGGTTGCTTCCTATAATAATAATATAAAATGTAAATTGTGGCTGTCTTACCCTAAATATGATTGAGGGGTGTTAAAACTATTTGACCAGTACTGCATGTCAAAGAATGCTGCATACCCCAGACCAACATAACTCCTAAAGAACAGAGAAACACAGTAATCTCTATTTTCCCAAAAAGAGGGCATACACTCGGAATCGAAAGTATGTGAATCATGGCATTCGAGTCATAATCTCACGGATTATGTCACGTCTGGAGAAGATTATCAGGTCTACAGAGCAATTTCATCATCAGCATGTGGAACTGTGACTGTCCCCTAGAGCTAAAGATGATATTTTTCACCTGGTTGCTTTCCTGTCACCCATCTCTAGTTTACTGTCTGACACAATTCACACCATTGTGTAAAATATTAGCTCAGTTTCCAATACAAACATTTTCAACTGCAGTGAATGCATGGTACATTCTTATTTTTCTGATGGAGATGAGGACAGACACATGGTCACATGGATTCGGAGTAGCCAGGGGCGCTGCACGTTCTCCATCACTTGGAATGCTTGCCCTGACAATTCTCATGAGATCTAGGATTATTATTTTATTTCAGGTTTAGTTTATTTTAAAAGTGTACAAATGTACATGGCGATTTGGTCAGGTAATCTAGTTAGATCTTGCAGTAATACAGTGGCTAGTGCTGACAACTTTTTATTATTTATATATGTTTATGGTGCAGGTGGCTGAGTGGTTCAGCACTGTCGCCTTACAGCAAGAAGTCCCAGCTTCGATCCCCAGGTCGGGCTGGGGGCTTTCTGTGCAGAGTTTGCATGTTCTCCCCGTGTCAGCATGTGTTTCCTCCAGGTACTCTGTTTTCCTCCCACAGTCCAAAAACATGCACTAGGTTGGTCGTAAATGTGACATTGCCCAGTAGTCTCACAAGTTCCCACCACTTACTGGTGGTTGTCGTCAGGAAGGGCATCCGGATGTAAAACTCTGCTCCAAACATTAACGTCCTACCCCAGGAACTGGGAAAACGAACAAATCGACCAAGGGTTGTAAAGTGTGCTCTTAATAATAACATCTCTTAAACAAAAGTGAATTCTTTTCTCTTTATTTTCCAGGCTACGTTCAGAGTCTGATTCGACGTGTGGTCAATAACGTGAACATTGTGATTAATAACTTGATTCTGAAGTATGTGGAGGACGACATCGTGCTGTCGGTCAACATCACATCAGCCGAGTGTTACACAGTGGATGATCTCTGGGACCGGGCTTTCATGGACATCACTCGTAAGTCGTGACATGTCTGGCTAAATGTGTGTGTGTGTAAGAAATGAAATGAAAGTGTTTATTAGATCGGGTCCGGGTCATTACAGCGTACGTGCTTATGTTCCTCTTCTGCAGAGAACATGATGGGTTCTGTAATGTAAGTTTAATAACAAACTGACAGGAAATCCGACCAATCAGATGTAAGGTTTTATCTAAGAGAGGCATACAGTTGTATGATCGTTCTTAGTGTTGTTAAGTAAAAAGTCTGAAAACCCATATAATCTCTCTCTCTATTCGTTTATCGTCCGTTTTCCCAGTTCCTGGGGTAGGACGTTAATGTTCGGAGCAGAGTTTTCCGTCCGGATGCCCTTCCTGACGTTAACCACCAGTAAGTGATGGGAACTTGTAAGACTACTGGACTGGACAATTTCACATTTCCGATCAACCTACTGCATGTTTTTGGACTGTGGGAGGAAACCGGAGTACTCGGAGGAAAACCACGCTGACACGGGGGAGAACATGCAAACTCCCCGACCCGGGGTTCAAACCCGGGACTTCTTGCTGTGAGGCGACAGTGCTAACCACTCAGCCACCGTGCCACCATCTATGCCAAGATAAAAGACCAAGATAAATTGTTTCAGAATTCAGCTTCGATGTGTTCTGATACAAGCAGATTACTTGGATGAAATAATACATATTTATACCCAAAACATTGTGTACAGGTGATTCTAGTACTGTTTAGTTTTCACAATTCATTCAAACTCATTTTACATAGTAGTCAATTTCTGCAAACAATTAAAGTGACTCTGATTTACTCCTTATGAATCTGTACTATCAGGATTACAGTGTATTGTGTGCATTTCCAGATGTGACACACTGTACTTGTGTAATTGGTGTAGTTTGTGAATATAAATAAATAAGTACTTTAAACAAAAACTTGCAGTCTCGATGAAAAGCATTTTCCTTAAACAGCAAAATAACTTTAATATTTTTCTCCATTGGTAATTTTCGATTAGTTAATTAGAGCCACGTTTTTGTTGAACTTGTATTTATGAGCTTTGTTAATGTAGTCCATCAGGAATCAATTGCGAAGGCATTACATTAGTATCTCGGCATGTGCTCTGACTTTTCCATTTTGTATATGAAGCTCATTGCAAAAAAGCTACTTTATTCAGGTGGGTGGAAAGATTTGTTTCTTGCCAAGAGCAATGATGTCAAGTGGAATCTTTGGCCCTGTGATAGATCATCCTCGTACCACCGTGGACAATTAGATTTTGTCTGTCCTTTTTGGATCTTGTACAGTTCAGCTAATTTTCAAAATGCAGATGGGTATATGTGGATATAGTCTATAGTTCATATAGTTCCTCTCAAGGTTTCTTTCTGTCATTTTCAGGGAGGTTTTCCTTGCCACAGTCACCCTCGACTTGCTCAACAGAGGTCTCTGTTTCTGTTTGTACTGTATTATGAAAAAGTTGCTTTGAGACAATGTCTATTGTAAAAAGCGCTATATAAATAAAGTTGACTTGACTTAATATAAGGTATATAAATTCTATACCACAAAAAATAGATTTTTTTACACCGTTTACTAAATGCATATAAGTGCTAAATAAGATATATTTCTATCTTGGGGAGGTGGGGGAATACAAGTGTTTGCACTAATATTGAACAAATGCTAAAATGTGTTCTTTTGGACTAGTTAATTAAAGTCAAATTTCTGTTAAACTTATATTAATTGTTCTTTGTTAAGGTAGATCATCATGGAGCAAAACTATCATGATTGTCAATTTCTTTTGTCTCTTAGAGCTTTTGTAAACATGACAAAAAATTGAAACAATTTGCAGCTAAATCCAGACTGCAATCTTTCTTAAATATGAAGCTATTAAAGCTATTGTTTCCCACAAAAACTAAACTTTTTAAAGACCCCTAATAAATAGTAGAACAGAACCCTTTAATAGAACAGCATTTAGTCATTGAACAAAGCTATATAAAAGCCTGATGAAGAGCATACCAAGACACAAAAACTGTAATTGCAAAGTATCAGAGTCGCTAATAAAGAGATAAAATGACAGTGATTGTGTTAAGAATTTGGGATCAATCATGTCAGTAGTTAATAGAATTAAATTGCTTTTATTTAAACACATACTATTAAACATTGACAATGGAACAGTTGTGTTGTTTAACATTCCGTTGCAACATCATCGACATTCATTTTATGTTGTTAACCCCACCATAAACAATTAAACCCATCATTGATTTTTCTCTCACATCCATGATTTACTACATGCTTGCTGTGTAGTGATATGGTATAGATTTATTCACGTTTATATAATCGAGATAAGCTCTATCGTTGGATATTTGTTGGTTTTAAAGGGAAAGCAGTGATTGACAAGTGAAGTGTCATTGAACAAGCAGTCAGCCAGTCTAACACTTTAATTCTAAAAGGCAACAGACAGCCTGGCGTGAATGCCGCATCCACACTGCCCTCCCCGTTGGCTTCAAAGTGATCTTCAAGGCTGACATCAAGGCTGTGCATGGCTGACATCAAGGCTGTGCCAAGGTAAATTTAAAATCAGACATGCTGTTTCGCCCTGACATTTAAGTATACATGCACGCACGCACGCGCACACACGCACGCACGCACGCACAAACACACATTAGTCTAAAAAATGAGATGGAAATGAATCTAAATGAGGGAACCTTTCTGTGAAGTGATGCACTGAATCTTTTATTCTTTATTTAAATACTAGACGCAAATTTTTGTATGTATCATATTAGATTGTGGGCACCGAGCCTTTTTTTCAGCATAACTTCCATGTAGTATGTTAGTTTGACTATAGCTGGAGCGTAAAATTCACAGCGGCCTCTCTCCCCGTAGAAGAGGAACACAATTTCGGGTCTTATATGTCTTGTACATGTATAGATTTAACGAATAAAGGAATACATTCTTGTGAAACCAATGTAAATAAATGTTTGTGGAACCAAAATGACCAAGCATTAATATCAACCCATTCGTCTCCACCTTTTCTTATATGATAGCCTTAAGGTGAGGATTTCTGCTTGATTATCGAACAAGGCAGTATGGGTAAGTTGTCCTTTTGAGTTCAGTACTGAGATCTGATCTAATGCTGGATGACTTCCAAGTGCTCTTGTGGCATGTGTTTTTTATGACAGAATTAGTCAGTCCTACCATATGTGGAAGCGTGAATGTTTTCACTGCTCTAGTGATTTTACACCACGCAAGCCAACACTTGGCTATGTGTAAAACGATCTAAACTGTACTGTACGTGACATGTGATTTCCTAGCCAATTTTCTGGTATGTGACTCAAAATGAGAAAATAGGTTTTAATCAGCGACTGGACTCGTGGGCCATGAGTAACATTTGTTAGACAGGCCGGCAGGGTAGATCAGACAGACCAGACATTATTTTCCCCTTTATAACCTACATTATGATGCAACTAAGCTCAAACATACAAAAAAATTGATTCAGGAAAGAACACTGCAAAAACAACTATTTTGTCCATACGTAACAGAGGCACTAGGAGAGGAATGTTAACCGTACAACCGTAAAGTAGCAGGAATAAACATCAGAACGTTACTGATTCATTGACCACTACCACCAAGTTGCCACCGGTGGAACTCCAGAGCAAACTCCAGTAAATCACTTTGGATAAAGGAGTCTGTTGAATGCTAAAAATGTAAATATAAATCAAAGTTTAGGAAGCACAGTGGCGACGTGGGCAGCACAGCAAATGGGTTCTGGGTCCAGGTCCTTTATGCATGAAATATGCATCTTTACCCCCAAGCTTGAACGAGTTCAAAACCATGTAAGTTAATTGGAGATATTTAATTTTTCATTACTGTGTTTGGTTGTATTCATGACATGCATAGTACTTACTCATTGCACAAGTTCACAAAAATCCTAATAAACAATTATACAATATATAATGTATATGAGGAAAAGTGCCTCTGCTGAAGAATCTTTGAAATGTGCTGGTTCAGGGGAAAAACATGAGCCTGAAATTTGACATTTTTGGACCAAACAGCATCGAGATTAAGGGAGTTGCACGGTCACCTCACGGCAAGATGGACCTTGTTTTGATCACCATGTGGGGTGGTTTGGGTCTGTGTGTTTATTTTGGGAGTTCTGGTTTCCTCCAACACGCCAAGTGACGTGGAGATACATAATGTAATTGTCCATGACTATGTTTGTTACAAATTTGTTTGTTATAAAGTGGTAAACTATGTGTAGTGATTAATGATATAGTACAATGTATTACAAAACAAGTATATACCTTCAGTTGCATCCTACCCTCCCTGCCCAACTACCTAACTAAGTGTCAAACTTGTGTTGCAGCATTCCATATGCACAGCTGTAACTATAACATCTGTATAGCTATATTCCATAATCATCTTCAAGATTTTCCAATATAACTTAGCTTAGACTTGCACGTCTCTTAATATACCCAATTATATCCTATATGTTCAATGTAGGACTTTCATAATTTCAAAATAAGATATAAAAGCTATTCATTTGAAATAAAACTCTAAGGTATAGCATCGTATTTTCCAGCCAAACAGCAGCTAACAGAGGATTATGGGATTTCAAGACAACAAAAGCCTCCTTCAAGCCAAGAGGGTTGTGAATGCCACAATATTTGACTGTTTCTTATCAATGGCTAAATTTCCATCAGGTATCAATCAGAATAATAAAATTAATAGATTAATAAAATTTCACAGATTATAGTCCAATATATGTGACTGACTAAGTCTGGGACAAGACCAGAAAGTACAGAAGGATTTGTCTGAACTAGCATTAAATCCCGGGCAAATATCAGCAGTATCAGTAGTAAACTTAGTAAACTAAGGCTGGGAAGGAAGAGGAGTGGCAGGGTTGTATTACCGAGTGTGACCAATTTGTATATGGTTGGTGAAGCCCAGTTGGATGCGCAGTAATATTGCATAAAACTGTGAAGACCAAAATGTAAATTTCCAAAACAAAAATTATTTATTTATTAACTATAAAATGTGTGAGGGACACTGTGGAACCTCAGCATTTTTGGAGCAAATGCCCAGAGCTGATCTGAACCATGGGAGAATGCTTGCAGCATGTCCCGTGCTATAACAGGAGCGTTACAGCAGCACCACTCTGCAGGAGCAATCTGAAATGAACAAAAAGAGAAAAACACACTAACAAAAAAGATAAATAAATTAAATTTGCTGTCCCTAACCAGATATAACAGTATAATATATTAGCTTGTACAGTAACTACAACTGTTACAGGTCATGTGCACTTTCAGGTGAAAAGCACAAAGATTGTGTATTACTGAAATGTAAATGTAAAAGCTGGTTTATCTGATATAAGCTCATGTAACATATTTTCCTGCAAAAGATTCATAAAGTATGCTTGTATACATTAATCAATTGATCTAAACATGCAGACCTTTGAATCGCCACTAAAGTTTAGGTTTGCATTACATTTTCAGCATTTAGCAGATGCTATTGTACAAAGCAACTTACATTTACAAGTAAACAACATTTTGAGCATTTGAGGGTGAAGGGCTTTGCTCAGGAGCCCAACAATTGCAACTTGGTGGTAGTGAGGCTTGAACAAGCAACTCTATGGTGTCTATCCCAGTAAATAAAAGTTCAAATAAAAGCTGCAGATGTTTGGAAATTATTTATCAGTCTGTTATAATAAATGTTCTCTAACGGCAGCGATGTCAGAAGCAACCTGTCTCTTCAACCTGGATTGCTGGTATCATTACAGAATGTAACCAGAATGTAAAAAATATATTTTGGAACAACTTACTTGCATAAATCAGCCTTTTCCAAGTCTAAAAATGATTCCACTCTTATTGATTACTACATGGAAGCCTGCTTGAGATTTGGCAACAGCAGCTTTTCTCCAGACTGGCTTCAGTGCATATAATCAAAATGGATTGTTTTTCTTTTCTTTTTTTAAAATGATGAGTCTGACCTTATATCGCAGTGATATACCAATGAATATACTACATCTTAAGCTACAAAAGTACTTACCACATATGTAAAGTATGTATACACGGAACACACAGATACACAAACTCAAGCACCACCACCTCACACACAGAGAAACTGAGTCTCGCTATTACTCTCTGTACTCCCTGTAGAGGGTTGGACTGGGGAAGAAAGATTTCTTTAGAGTATGTGCATCTCTGTGACGATAGTCTGCCTCTAAAAACACTTCAGTAACATCGTGTGAAGTGGATGTTCATAATGGACAGCACTTTGCACAAAGTCCTTTTTCTCGGTCTGTTTCCAACTCCATTCAGATCATTGTGCCTTACTCAGCATTTTTATTTTTTGCCAAATCACAATCTGCTGTGGTGATCCCCAATTATTATATTTAATATTAGTTAGTTCTTATATTTGCAACAAAATGTTATGCCCTTTCAAGCTTTCATTAAGATTCAAATGAAAACTTTGAATCAAATTGCATCACTTTTCAAGGACATCACAATTAAGGACATGTTAACTGGGTTTGTAATTGGAAGGTTGCCGGTTCATTACCGAGAGTCAACAAGTCATGACTGAAGTGCCCTCGAGCAAGGCACCGTAACTGGTCCATGTTTGCTAACTGCTGCCCCCTAGTGTCTGTTCAGTAGTGTGTGTAACTGTGTGTTTCACTGCACAGATTGGGTTTAATGTGGAATAATCATTCCTACAATAAAAAAAGCGGTGAACACCGTGGTGAACAGAGTATTCTTCTCTTTTCTACTGTCACCTTCTTTCACATCAGCCATCGATCCCATCAGTAACAAAATTAACATTTCTATGAAATCAGTACAAAATTTTTGCTTCTTAAATGCTTTTTTATCTTAAAGCTTCATCGAGGATACAAAAAAGTAAAAAATAATATGAGCTAAATCTAAAGTAAGCTCTCTCAGACCAACTGATTACAACTACTCCCGCTATCACCAATCCATACAACCCATAGAATAGATAGGATAGATATTAAAATGGTATTTTACAGCTTCTTTTCCAGCATGAAATATTAGCTTAGGCCGTATCACGTTCACACTATCAGGCTGCACACAGAGTGAAGGAAGGCTGCTGTCTTCCAGTGGGCTTAAATGACTGTTACTTGTACACCGCATAGTAAATGTGTTGTGGCAAGTGACTGGCTCACACAGAGCTAACGAGAGTGGGATTTTTTTTTTTTTTTTGGGTTTCCCAGAATGCTTCACTCCTGTGAGAGCTGAGTGCATGAGTACTCTGGCGACTCATTAAAAACTACGGAAATGTTGATTTTCTGGTCTCAATTTATAATGTTACTCAAGTTGCATTGCCATTACACTACCTAGCAAACAGCAGCACTGGTAAAACGAGAGAAAATGTTATTTCCTAATTATTTTGGATAATATTCTTTTGTATTGAGGTAAAATATAAAATAAAATATTCTTTGAACACATGTTTTTTTTTCTCTCAGAGTTGTTCAGAGATGTTAACAGTGAAGATGCAAACACAAAGATTGCTTATTTGAGAGGAATTATATACTGATGAGTAGGGATGTGATGATACATTTTACCTACGATGAAATAAGATTTACGATACTGGGTTCACATTACGATTTCTTTTCTTTTATTATATTTCTTTTTAAAAAAAGGAAAGAAATTGAAAAACAATGTTTGTATGTGATTGTGTTTAAAAATAGAGCCAGCACACCTTTTCAATTATTTGACTGTTAATCTACTACTTATTTACACAGTAATTACTTATCCACATTTAATCCAAGTCTTGCAAGAAAACACACACATACACACACACACACACACTTTTGAACATACACTAGAGGGCAGCAGTGAGCACACATCTCTAGCTAGCTCTAGCCACAGCACCCCGTGAGCTCAGGGATTCAGTGTCTTGCTCCAAAGCCCCTCAGTCGTTACCTTTCGACTCTCAGGACTGAACCAGCAACTTTCAGATCACAAGCCCAGTACTCTAACAACCAGACGATTGTGTTGTGCTGGTTCTCCTTTTACTGCCTCATACACAACAAACTGTGATGCATTGAATAGTCTGAAACCTTTTTCAGAATCCGTTTGAGCATTTACCACCCATGACCCTGTCACTGGTTACCACTGTTCCTTCCCTGGACCAACTTTGACTGACAAGTCTGGTCTAGGAAAATATTTCAAAAGCTGCAGTTTCTAACCCAGTCATTTAAGTCATCTCAATCTGGCTCTTGTAAAACATGCCCACCTACTAACAGATCGGGATCAGTGTTAGCTACATCTGTCAGAGCTCATAATGTAATTCCTGACCTGCTAATACTGTAAGATCACACGCACTATATGAAATGTGTTTCACATTCACTCGCTACAGGATTTCCCACCGAGTCTCCCAGAAATCAATCCTGGCTTTTGATGATTTGGTAAAAAGCTGCTGGATCACAGTAATTAATCACCTGAAGGTGTGGCTACAGATTTCTCTTCCCTCTCTAAGAACAGCTGAGCTAGCACAGCATGAAGCGCGGCATTGTGGTGCTGCGTTATCAGTCTAGAGCACCGAGGCAGCTTTCCTCCGACTACAGCTGTAAGACCTGCCACCAGTAAAGGGCAAAAAACTGATAAAACACTGTGCAGAAGCACCAGAGCATCACAGGAGAAATTCACAGAGATTGTAGAACTAAAGCAGACATTTTTCATTCATGTACTTATTTATCTTCAGCAATCCCATTATCTTAAGCAGGGTTGGTCGAGTTGGGAAGGGCTTTAATAAATTGCACTCATTCATTATCATTATCAAATCAGAACAATTAAAACTAGAGAAGCACATTTATTTAGAAATGTGTGTGATTGTAGAGCAGCTTGTTAGTGGGTGTGTATATTGAACAGTCAGGATCCAAGTCAGGATGTCATCAGTGATGCCGTGGAATAAAAATAAATATATTAGGATAAGAGAATGTTGCAGGAGGATGGGTGTGAATATCCAAAGATTGTTTTTGGAATGGTGTAATTTCTCAATTTCCCAACAGGAAAAGTGACCGGTGTAAAAAACAGTACACACAATTGTGACTGAGAAATGCAGCGACACGGCTTTTAAACAGCACACATAAATATAAGCACATTTCCCCCATTTGAGCTTTACTCCACTAGATGTCCATACATTTTAGAACTGATTTTAACATTGCGTTCAAATCCCTTAAAGGCCTTATGGCCATCTTAGCTTTCTGCTACACCCCTAAACACCCACCCGCTCTCTCAGGTCAGCTGATCAGCTGCTTTAGAATGTCAGAGGGGTCTGTGCTTCTACTGTAGCTGCCTATCAGTTAGGAAACAACCTTTCACTTTGGATAAATCTTTACATTGCCTGGTTTTTAAGAATCAGTGTATAAGAAATGTATTTAAAATAATTAGAATTTGGCCCGGATGTGTCAAATATTAATATAAATTATATATTTTTTCCATTTCAAAAGCTAAATAGCTGTACAGAAAAACTGTTAAAGTTTACAAATCTTGTTTTCACCCGATGCTCCAGCCACCACTGATTTACCAATCATAAAGTCATTAGCATTTGATCAGCCAGGTTGTTATTGAACAGAAGCGAGAAACATTTATGATTGCTGAATGTCTGACTGTGCTAAACCTAAATTGCATCGTTAAGAAATTGTCATGACAAAGTCAGAAACCAAGCAAAGACATGTAAGAGAGATGTTTCTGAAAGATGGAGACGGCTGAAAGCACAGATGACCAATGCAGAAGTTGGTCATTGTCTCCTGGACAGGTACTAAATTCTACTGAATTCACCGTAGACATGAACATTATTGAAGTTAGTTTCATATTTACACTTTGGATTTCCTAGTTTAACTGCTTTGTGAATATGCAAAGACTTATTTTGGATGTGAACACCAATTATTTTTTTATTATTAAGCCTGCCTCCCATGTGCTATATAATGCTGAACATGTGTTCCATTGTTTTAACAACACAAAATGAACTTTTTATAAACTGAAATAAACTGTGTTACTTGTTTTGGAGCGAAAAATAATAATGCTATAGTTATGCATCTTCATTCATAATACTTTAGTCCGTATGCATATGGGCCATTGAGTTGACCATGGAAGAAATAGTTTGAGAAACAAAAATGTTGACTTTATGATGTTATTGTTAAATGTAAGAATACTTTTGTTGGCAAAATGTGTTGGCTGTTATATGTTCATGCTTTATCTAGCAACTTCTAGTCTTGGAGGAAGAGGGTGGAATTCTACATTCTACAATATTTGAATGTTATTAAACTACCAGTTTTGGCCAAAACATGTCTCGTGGGGGGGGTTCATGTATCCATGTTTTCCTTATAATGTCTAACTATAGAGGATTAACTAAGATCCTGGAGTTAACACTAACTGCTGCTACCCATCACTGTGCCACCTGCTCTGGAACAAAAAAACAGCATTAAGCTGTAGCGTTTATGTAAAAGCAGTTCTGATGGATGTTAGTGTGTTTTTTCTTTGAAGGCAGGTTGAGGGAGGAGGTTTGGGATAAGCCACTGGAAGTACTGTGACAGTATGAAGTATAAGCCATTAAAAGTTTAGGGCTTTGCACAAGGGGCAACATGGAAGTGATTGTACTTGAACCAGCGACCCTTTGTTTACTAGTCCAGTACATTACCACTAGTTTATTGCCGTTATTTCCAGCCAGTGGCAAAAGCTTTTGTCTGCTCAATGTGAATTACAATCCAGGTGCATAAAGTGTTTTAACATTTATAACATTCTTTTTACTGAAGTCATCTAGTTTAAAGGTGAAATAGAGTCAAAAAAGTTTTTTCCATGAATACTGTAGTTTACCGGCATTCTAGAACCTTCACATTTCTTCCCCTCCACAAACCTATTGGTCCGTCTGTCCGCGTTCCAAAGCCGATGAAGCCATTCAGCATCAATTGCTTGCATCTCGTAAACGAGGTTGCCAGGATACGCTTAGAATGCATAGTTTTTTGAGATAGGAAGCTTTTGAGGCATTACAGACCCAACCAAAATGTTATTATTTATATGTCACATCACAGAACAAATAAATTAATACACCATTGAACAATTTAGTCACTTTTAAATGCCGTTATTTGTATTTGTCTTTTGACTTCTTCCATTAGGGGTCACCACAGTGGATTATAATGTGCATAGTCTGTTTATGCCAGATCCTTTCTTGATAAAACCTTCCCTATTTATCTTTGGATCAGCACCGCAATGCCCTAGTTTAAATATCCTAGTGGCTATGTTCTGATTGGACAATTCATTGTCTATACTTAACCTTACTGCTTACTGATTTTTGGACTGTCAGAAGAAACCAGAGCACCAACTTGCACCGACATGAAATGATTATTCACACTCCACACAGAAAGGACCCCACCTGGCTATCAAAACCCAGTACTATGTTACTGACCTTATTACTGAATTTTCTGTTCTGATCACT
Organism: Ammoglanis amapaensis; assembly: GCA_028566735.1. Lineage (NCBI taxonomy): Eukaryota > Metazoa > Chordata > Actinopteri > Siluriformes > Trichomycteridae > Ammoglanis > Ammoglanis amapaensis. Next base: position 3,649 of record JAOUQU010023265.1, on the reverse strand, counting down.
GGACAGAAGAGGGAATCACTTTAACATTTATGCCCTTATGACCACAGACTGCTGTCCAATGGGATATCTGTCAGCTCCTAGGCTCATTAATGTTTCTCTGGCTAGTCATCCAGTGCAGAAGCTTCCCGTTGACGTCCAGGGAAAACCCCAGTTGCCAATCAAGTTCACACTGGAATGAAGAACCTGGTCGATAAGGGCAGATAATTTGGTGGATACCCAACTCTAGGTCAAGTTGCTTATATTTCCCCTGTGATTGCGACAGTATGTCAGTGTCCTAAATATCATTGGAGAAATATGGATGCTTTTCCAAGTTTAGACTTAAGCAACTGATACTTACTCCAGAAGTGTTTTCTAGGCACTTGAGGAAAACTGTCAACTGCAGTCCTATGGGATGCCAGATGGCTTGTGCAATCTAAAAGGCTGAGATCAGGGTCCAGCTCAGCATCTTAAAGTACATACTGGACTTATAATTGTATTGCGCTTGATTTATCACTTGGAATGTTAATCAGAATTTTTGGCAAATCCGTGAGTAACTTGAACCTCCCAGGAGTCAGATTATATCAGCCACCTTTTTAAAGCCTGATGTGCTGTGCCAGTCAAAAGTTTGAACACACACTATCGTTCAATAGACATTCTTGATTTAATTCCTTTTCTATATTGTACACATATCCAGAACCTGCCCTCCATAAGCACCTGACCTAAACCCAGCTGAGATGATTTAGCATAAGTTGATTTAGAATAAATTGTCATCAAAGCAAAATGAGGCAAGAATCTAAAATTTAAAACATTCTAATTTGTTTATTGGTATTTTGTCTATTAAATTACCGTTGCTATTACATTTTTTGCATTTAGCTAAACAATGCTAAAGTGGCCAACAGTTCAAAAATACAAATCTGCTAAAACTCTGTTAATACCAAATACTTTTTAAAGAAAGAAGTTAGTTAGTACATCTTACGTCTCGGTTTAGTGCATAGTAAAGTAAGGCTGAGTTATTAATTATTTTATGGGTAAGCTATAGCCTTGTGGTTAGGATGCTGGGCTAGTTCTCAAAGCATGACAATTCAAGCCTTACCATTGTTAGGTTGTTACTGTTGGCCTCTTTAGCAAACCATCAATTGCTCAGACTGTTTACTGTAAGTCGCTTTGGATAAAAAGGGTCTGCTGAATGCTGAAAATGTAAAGATGTTTTGAAGATAGTGAGACTCAGATTGTCACTGTAAGCTCATTCCACCATATGGGAGCAAGAACAAAGAAGAGCATTGATGCAAGTCTTCCTGTATTTGCAAGTGAAGTATAAATTTGCAAGATAACATGGTACAGAGCATGGTTTTAATCGTTAAAGGCATTAGGAGTAAATGTCCTGCCCTAATACAACCGTGGATCCATCAGCAGCTAAAGATGAAGTGGTTATGATGAACTTGTAGAAAAACTAAAGAAAGTAGGCAAATATCTGAGACAAAAATTGACCTAGACTGTTTCTGCCTCTCCATGCCAGCTTCACGTGAACAGCTATATAAAAAAGTTGTACCCAAACTGTGTTGGCCCGAAAAAAATTTCGAACATAAAAAACTGCGGTGCTGCTTATTTGCACGACCAATAAATTTTCAGTTGTAACAGAAACTTCAAATCCAGCTGCACATTTATAACACAACATGTTATGATGCACATTTATAACACAACATGTTATGATGCAACAATGATGGTCATGTTTGGATTTTTAAATAAGTTGTTATTGGGTTTATTATCATCTCATGGCAACGTCGCCTCCTCTGGTCATTCCGTGTCTCCATTCTTACCGAGGGCGCCCCCGGCACCACCCGCCTCATACCAAAGTTCTGGAAACAACGCCTGGCAACATCTAGCGACAATTGTCGTGAGCTTTGAGCCCAGTATCCACCACACCAACCCAAAGAGAATAGGTACTAGATCAAGTTTTATTCTCTCAATTTGTATATATTTTTTTCTGAATCCCTCTCAAAATTAAGGGTGCGGCTTATACTCAGGCCAATACGGTATCTAGTATTTGAAATCAGATGGATTACATTTTTTTTGACAAGCATGTCTACTATACGTTCCATATAAATGCATCTTTGCTTTATACATTGTTTTTGCATACTTTCCGTATTGGCCATATGTATGTATGTTCCAAAGTACTTTCAGTGTAATGACAGAAAATTGTAATGATTTATGGCAGTGTCAGTTGTTGCTTTTTAAATGTCAATTTAGCACTTTGATGGAACGCTGATTTGTTTTAAAATCCCAGCAGTGCTGCCCATGGGGTCAAAACAGTGGCACACACTCTCATGCCACTACAATTCTATTTTCACAGCTGAATACTAATAACGATTCATTCACTTCCATCCTGCTCATACTTGTACTGGTTTCAGAACGAGACCCTGTAGAATCTGTTAACTCAGTGTGATACTGACATGCAAAACTATTCAGAGAGTTAGAACAAGTATGGGACAGGGTCCAGCCTCCCAAAACACTTGGCACAACCCAAGCAACCTTCTGTGTCACCATCTGATACAGTACACACCACACACACCACACACACCCACACACACACACACACACACAAAATTCACCTGACAAACTATCTTGACAAAACTTTTCTTTGACATGAAACCATAAAGTTTCTGTGTAAATTATGAGCTGAAACCTTAATTTCTGAAAGTTGTACAAACTATGGTAATGTTATATATTATGTATTATTATTACCTTTATGTGTTCCGTGTATACATGAAAAAGATTTTACCATTTTATGATTTGGTTTTGCCATTTGTATAAATATTCTCTTTACTTCTCTTTACACTGTGCTGTATCCAATGAACAAAAATGTGCAGTTTATTTTGAATTTTGCTTCCTATTTTTAATTGTTATCATAATCAATAAGCATCCCCTACCTAAACTTTCTAATGTCTTAAATAGTCTTATTATAGAGAAAATAGATTATTTTAACAAACACCAAACTACCGTACATAAACACATGTAAATCACATTTAAGTATATCATGTTACTATTTTGTTATTAGCACTAACATACTAACTATAAATGTAATAATTTGGGTATAAATAAAAATAACTTTAATGTTTACCCATCACACATTTCTCGTTCATGACCATAACTGTTTGTGTGTTAAACTTCTTGTAACACTGAACCTTCATGTTTATTTGTGATTATTTTGGTGCATCAGCACTGCCTCATCTACAGTGTTACCCATAATGGAAAAGTCAATGAACACTTGAAGCTTCTCATGTTTTAATAGCTCCTATTTCAGCCATCGTTCTTAGACCGAGGTGTCAATGTAGAAACTTGCTGTTCTACCATGAAGTACAATCAATGTCTTTGTATTCCATTCAAATATAGAAATCCCGATGCCTGTTATTATTAGATTTAATGCTTTCTGTGAAGTCTTGCTCTTCTTACTGTGGGGTATAGACGAAGGGTGGTTGGGATGAGGATGCAGCAAAGAGCTGTCAGTTTCAGTAATACTATGATCAATTGCTGGTTTGCTGGATAATTTTAGTGTCTTTTGCTTATTCTAGGTGACCAAAGCAATATATATTATATACTTTAGAGAAGAGCGAATTTTCTGTTTCATTGATCAATATAATTGAAAGTAGTCAGACTCAAAATGTTTATATAT
>JAOUQU010023159.1:0-17999 GCA_028566735.1 Ammoglanis amapaensis | reverse complement strand
CTGTCTCTCTCTCTCTCACACTGTCTCTCACACTGTCTCTCTCTCACTGTCTCTCACACTGTCTCTCTCTCTCTCTCTCACTGTCTCTCTCTCACTGTCTCTCGCTCTCTCTCTCACTTTCTCTCTCTATCTCTGTCTCTCTTTCAGTCTCTCTCGCTCTCTTGGTCTCTCTATTTCTCTTTCTGTCTCTCTCTCTCTCTCTCTCTCTTACCTCCTTGTGGCCACCGGCGGCTCTGCGGTTGAACATCAGGCAGTGAGGCGAGAATCCGGTGGCAGGATTCACCGAGGTCCTGAAGACAGACAACACGGGTTCGATGAAGTCGTCCCACTCCGCCCGTCTCTCTAAGACCACTCGCTTCAGGGCCTCCCTCAGGAGAGCGCTGCCACCGCCGTCCACCAGGGCGGCGTGCTGGACCGTCAGAGCTAAGCTCCAGCGCTCGGCCAACACCGTACTGACCTACAACGCAAGAGTAACACACCAGCGCATCAACGTTACACCCCGAACGGATTCGGCTCAACGCAACAAACACAACACAATTTAACACCAGTTTATTCAACGAAATTACATTTAAGACTAACAAACAATGTTGAATGAGGCCCAATTTGGCGCCCCCTGCTGTTTAAAGTGAACATCCGCCAATTTGAACGTTGAATCGATGATTGTCGAGTCGTTACATCACTGCTACAGACGGAGAGATTGTTACCTCCTGACAGAAGTCAGAACTCTGAGAGTGGAGAATCGTTCTCATCGGTCCGTACCTGCGGAACACACAAGTGCCGAATTACAAACCCGAAACGATGAAAACCGCCGCTTCCCTTTAATATCAACATTTATAAATAGTTCATAAACCTTTATAAGCATTTTATAAACTCGCTTCCTCGACTTCACCTGTTCCTGAGCTTCTGTTCATAAAAAGCATCTGAAACAAAAGCTACACATGTGAACGAATCAAAAGGAGACAGGTTCAAAGCCACTACTGATTAAGCAGTGCCACTGTTGGGCCCTTTGCCGTGGCCCTACAGTAACCCTGAATGGCTTAAGATGGCTTGCAGTATTTAAAAGCGGTTCTATAGGGCAACACTTGCTAGCAGTTGAAGTGCTGGACTTTTTGCCACTGTCGGGCCCTTGAGCGAGGCCCTTAAACCTCCTGCATACTGTTTGCTACTGAAAGAGAGGGAGCGATGGTATTCACCTGAAGACGGTGGAGGAGATACACCGGGCCACGGCGATGGCGTCTCCCTTCTGGACAGGAAAGGCTTCCACCCACTTGCTGTAATAATCGGTGATGACGACGACGTGAACGTTTCCTCTCTGCGTGCGCGGGAACGGACCTTCATCACAAACACACGACGCTCACCAGCTGAACGTGGCAATGGTAAATACTGCACTATGTAGATTTGGAACGCGGACGCAGGGTTACCCATCATCTCCGCGTGGGCGAGGTCCCAGGGCCCGTCGACCTTGGAGGGCCGCGGCGTCCTCGCCATGTTCTTGTTCCGTTCAGCCATCTGACACGGCTCACACAGTTTAATCTAGAACGAAACAACGTCGTCGGTCGCCGGTCCTCAGGATGAGGTCACAACGGCGGGTACATACCCACTCCACCACGTCCTTCACGATGCCCAGCCAGTAATACTTGCTCTGGATACGATGGACCGTCTTCTTCTGCCCCAGGTGATGCCCCAGCTCGTTAAAGTGAGAGTCCAGGAGGATCCGGTTCCTCCTGTCAGCATCAATCACAACCTCACGCTTCTCCTCCTTCTTCATCCCCACGTAGTAGAGACGATCATCTGCACAAGATCCTCGTCTTAATCCTCAGATCCTCATTCTTAATCCTCAGATTTAAATCCTCATTATCATTTTAGTCCTCATTCTTATAATTACCATAATCTTAGTCCTCATTCTTATAATTACCATAATCTTAGTCCTCATTCTTAATCCTCATTATAAGTTCCTCATTTTTAATCCCTCATTCCTAATCCTCATATTTAAATATTTTTAATACTCATTATCTTTCTTAAATCCTCAATCTTAATCCTCAATCTTATAAATTACATAATCCTAATCCTCAATCCTAATCCTCAATCTTAATCCTCAATTTTATAAATTACATAATCTTAATCCTCAATCTTAATCCTCAATCTTAATCCTCAATCCTAATCCTCAATCTTAATCCTCAATCTTATAAATTACATAATCCTAATCCTCAATCTTAATCCTCAATCTTAATCCTCAATCTTAGTCCTCAATCTTATAAATTACATAATCCTAATCCTCAATCTTAATCCTCAATTTTAATCTTTATTTTTAATCAAAATTCTGAATTCCTCAATCTTAATCCTCATTGTTATAAATGTGATAATTTTAATCCTCATTATTTATAGTCATTCTTATGAATTATGATAATAAATAATTTCCTCCTGGTCGTCACTTCTCCTGAGGTTCATGTAAACACTCCAGCTGGATGACACTCACCGTCCATGAGGAATTTTTGGGAGTACCTCCTCAGGTTCTTCTTACGGACGGGGTTCATGGACCGGGGGTAGCGACCCTCCGCCAGCAGGGTGTAAATGTCCTCCAGGCGGCTGGAGCCGGAGTCCAGCGACGCCTCCACCACCACCTCCTCCTCCTCCAGCAGCACCGGCGGCGGCGGCGGCGGCGGCAGCGACTCCTCCAGCATGTCTGCGCATCACCCGAGACCCCACCGCGGAAACACCCCGGACCTGTCCCAAATCACTACAACAACCATGTACAGGGAACTACGTAGGGTGCCAAACAACCCGCTTCTTTAAACGTTCACCTTTTATAAATCAGGTGTGTAAGATATTATATTATAAATTCCAGGCGTATGTACAATTAAGAAAACGTATTTAAAATAATTTTTGTATTAGATGTTAAATTTGGAACCGAATTCGATCGTCCTGTGTAGTGCGCCTGTGGTGATTTGGGACACAGCCATAAACAGAAGCGCCAACAGAACCCAAGCTTGGTGATTTCTAGTTCATTAAATAAACATATTATAAACTACGCAAAACTAAAAAACACTAAATCATCTAAAAAATATGTTTACAAAATAAATATGTCAACAAAACAACAACAACATGTCGTTTATTGTTATTTTTCTTACGTTTTCTAAGATTTGTGTTTCTACCCGGACGAATTTAGCGACGGATCAAAACAAACAGACTTTTATTTTGGTAAAAGCTCCTGTCTCACAACACAAACAATAACTGTTATAGCTTATTAACATTATTATTGCCGTTCTCAGATTTAAATGTTGTATTAAATTAAATTAAAATATGTGAGATGCAGCGCTTTTTTATTTGCAGTTGTTATTACACTGATAACATTTTCCTGCCTCACTATAAACTTCATGTCCGATTCGATACAGAAGAGCAGTTCAGAATCGATTATCTGCACGTAAGTATTGTGGACAACGAGCAGGAGCGAGACTCGAACCCACAACCATCAGTACACGTGCATGTGCAGCACCTCCCTTTTTACCACTTAATTGATATTGATGAACAGATTTGGGATTTAAGATGGAACTGTGTAAGTGCATTCACAGGTGGATTCTTCCTACCGCTGTAAACATTCCGTCAGGTGGATTTGCCGGCTGTGTTTCTGACCAGCACTGGACCCACCCAGACGCTGTAGACCGCGGTGTCGATCATTTGTAGACAGAAAACTTACAAAAATACTTACAATATCTACAAAAGAAGCTCTTAAAGCTTATATTTCTGGTGTCATAGTCTCATGTCGCCACTAGGTGGGAGCAGTGCATATTATATATTACTATTTATATTATATATAAAGCTCGTTCTTTAGTGCCTGGTTGTTTAATATTTCCAAGATTGTGGATCCTCACACTCCTTAATAATAGAAATAATAATTATATAATAATAATAATAATCTTCACGTGTGTATTTTGGTCCCGGTTTTAGATCCTCGGCTCTCTTGGTTGCACCACTGATGTCCAGTACGTTTCGGTTCTTGAACAGGTGAGTAGACGCCCCTGGTGCTCGAACCCTGTACCCCCGTCCCTCCCCCCCCGAGCTTTTACCCGTCTGTACTCACAGGTCCGGGCCGAAGTGGAGAGGCGGCGCAATCTGACGGTCCAGTCGGCCCAGAGGACGGCGGCCATTCGTGAGACGTACCGACCCCTCCATCAGCACGTCTACAACCTACAGGTGAGCCGGCCGGCGCTGACCACACAGACACAAGGACTCAGATGATGATGATGATGGTTGTTGTTATTACAGGAATCTTTTCTCGCTCCTGAGTTTGTAGAAATAGTCAAGTACTGCAGGACAGAAGGCGCCACTGAGCGCGGGCTGCTGGAGCTCATCACCACGGAGGCGGGTAAGAGAAGTGTTTTTTCTGTAGGGTCTGTAGAGGGACTGTATATGGTCTGTAAGGTCTGTAAGGTATGTAGAGGGACTGTAGAGGGTCTGTAAGGTATGTAGAGGGACTGTAAGGTATGTAGAGGGACTGTAAGGTATGTAGAGAGTCTGTAGAGGGACTGTAGTGTATGTAGAGAGTCTGTAGTGTATGTAGAGGGTCTGTAGTGTATGTAGAGAGTCTGTAGTGTATGTAGAGAGTCTGTAGTGTATGTAGAGAGTCTGTAGAGGGTCTGTAAGGTATGTAGAGGGTCTGTAAGGTATGTAGAGGGTCTGTAGAGGGTCTTTAAGGTATGTAGAGGGTCTGTAGAGGGTCTGTAAGGTATGTAGAGGGTCTGTAGAGGGTCTGTAGAAGGTCTGTAGAGGGTCTGTAAGGTATGTAGAGGGACTGTAAGGTATGTAGAGGGTCTGTAAGGTATGTAGAGGGTCTGTAAGGTATGTAGAGGGACAGTGTAGCCTAGTGGGTAGAGCATTGGGCTGGGAACCCAAAGGTTGGGGGTTCAAATCCAGGCTCTGCCACACTCCGCTACACTGCTGGGTCCTTGAGCAAGACCCTTAACCCTGTCTGTCTCATTGTAAGTCGCTTTGGATAAAAGCGTCGGCTAAATGCAATGTTATGTTATGTTATGTTATGTAGAGGGTCTGTAGAGGGACTGTAAGGTATGTAGAGGGTCTGTAGAGGGTCTGTAAGGTATGTAGAGGGTCTGTAGAGGGACTGTAAGGTATGTAGAGGGTCTGTGGAGGGTCTGTAAGGTATGTAAAGGTTCTGTAGGGTCTATAGAGGGTCTGTAAGGTATGTAGAAGGTCTGTAGAGGGTCTGTAAGGTATGTAGAGGGTCTGTAGAGGGACTGTAAGGTATGTAGAGGGTCTGTAGAGGGTCTGTAAGGTATGTAGAGGGACTGTAAGGTATGTAGAAGGTCTGTAGAGGGTCTGTAAGGTATGTAGAGGGTCTGTAAGGTATGTAGAGGGTCTGTAGAGGGTCTGTAAGGTATGTAGAGGGTCTGTAGAGGGTCAGTGTTTTTTCTTTACTCTATTATGATGTCATAACATTTCTCTGTATGAATGTGTTGGCAGCGCCGAGGGTTTTCCGCCTCCCCGTCTTCACCGCACAATTCTGTGAGGATCTGATCGAGGAGCTGGAACACTTCCAAGAGTCCGACGCACCCAAGGGTCGACCGAACACCATGAACAACTACGGGGTAGAGACGGGATTCAACCCAACCTACAACACTCATCCCTCAACACGCTAACATGCTAACATTTTTAATCAATCTATATTCTTGATTTAATTATTAGTCTTTGGTTTGTATTTGTTATTTATTTACACTCTAGATTGAAACACTAATAATCTTTATTGGTGTTTATAATGGTCGCGTCTCCAGATCCTGCTGGACGAGTTGGGGCTGGACGAGGGTGTGGTCACTCCGCTCCGCAAGCTCTACCTGACCCCCGTGACGTCCCTGCTGTACCCGGAGTGCGGCGGGAAACATCTGGACAGTCACAAGGCCTTCGCTGTCAAGTACCAGCTGGGCGAGGATCTCGACCTCCACTATCACTATGACAACGCTGAGGTCACGCTCAACGTGGCACTGGGGCGGGACTTCACCGAGGGGAACCTGTACTTCGGGGACATGAGACAGGTGAGCGCGCCGGACACTCATGGACGCATACACACACACACACACACACACACAGAGGTTTGAAGTCTTTATTCACATTTACACAAAGCAAACAGCAAGTTACACAGACAAAAATATCTAGACACCCGTATAACCACGTGTGTGTGTGTGTGTGTGTGTGTGTGTGTTTGTGTGTGTGCGTGTGTGTGTGTGTAGGTTCCCGTCTCGGACACTGAGTGTACTGAGGTGGAACACCATGTGACCCGGGCGCTCCTGCACCGCGGTCAGCACATGCACGGCGCTCTGCCCATCACGTCCGGCTGCCGCTGGAACCTCAGCATCTGGATGCGCTCGTCACGGGAACGGAACCGGCTCTGCCCCATGTGCGCCCGCCCGCCGCGCATGCAGCCCGGGCGCGGCTACGCTGACGGCTTCACTCAGGACGGGGCCGCCGACGGGGCCCGATGCGCCCTGACGTGACGAGCGGAAGTGCGCTCTGGTGGCTGAAACGTGGCTGTGGCTATAATGTGAAATTGAAAATGAATACGGGAGCCACCTTACGAGGGCGTCCACATACTTTTGGTCACTTTTGGTCTTCTGGTGTTTAGTTCGAGCTAGCAAAGCTTAGCCGATTTAGCTAGTGTTCATTCGCATGGTCTTAAAAAACGAAATAAAAAATAATGACCTTTAGTTCGTTTAGCTGCTTTACGTTTGTCGTTAATACAGAGTAATTACGTTAAACTGATTTAGCCGCTAACCGCTACACCGGCGTTTTCTTTTAGCTAATTAGCTTTAGCCGATCATCTAGATGCATGTAAGCTTTAAACACAGAAAATCTTGTAGCTGTCAGTCTTTCAGTTACAGTACGGTCGACGGTGCTGGTTTTTTTGGGGGCGTGTCCTCCCTGGTTTTTGGGAGGGGCGTGTCCGACCTTCTAGAGCATGGTCTCGCTGTCACGCCTTGCATGTGGCTCCGCCTCCTCGTCGGACTCTGACTCCACTTCAATCTTGATCTGCGGCGCTGGGCGGCACGTGGGCGTCGCCGGCGAGGACGGGCACGAGATCCTCAGGTGCAGGGTGATGCTACGGGCCAACGGGTCACCGTTACGGGAGGAGGAGGAGGGGCCAGGTAAAAGGTCGAGGGTCAGCGGCGTGGTGGCGGCGGCTCTGCGGGCGAAGAACAGGCCGCCGTACCAATACACACGAAGCGGGAAAAAAAACGTCAAGTGGAATCCTTTTTGTTTAGTGGTTAAAATACTGCTGAATTCCACTAGATGGAGCCAAACACTGGTGAAAAAATTGAAATCCACTGAAATTGAACAACGTAGGGGTCGCGAACACACACACTTCTGTTACTGTGTTCGTAAACGATACAGTGACTTGGATCAAGCACCTCTAACAGCCAAAACACTACAATGGACACTACGCACCCTAACCGGATGCCAATGGCGGCCAACAATGACAGCGGCTACTTCGTATAAACGTGACTTTATATAAACTTTATATAAACAACCGAGAACAAATGTTAGTCTACACAACACTACACACTACAGTGCACTAATGAACGTGTGCGACTCGAGACCAAACTTGGGCGATCTCGGCTAAAGTTTGTAAACCACAGTGGGACTAGATTGCCACCAATTATTATTTAAATCGGGGGTTAAAGATCCTCGATCGGCTGTAAATGCTCCCAGGCTGACGGCAGCATACTTTCGGCAGTGTAGTTGTGCATGTGTACAGGTGTGTGTGTGTGCAGTGTGAATGTGAATGCGCCGGTGTGCAAGTCCGTGCGTCAGCGGTAACCGCTGCCCGGGTGGCATCGCGCCGCCCACTCCGAGCCCGGGTCGGGCGGCTCTAACAGGTCTCGGTAGGGAACGTGCAGTTTGAGCACACAGTACCTGCGGTCCACGTCCAGGTCAGCGGGGGCGCCGCAGTCCGTGTACGGGTGGAACGTCTCCTACAGGAAGCAGACGAGGAAGCGCTGAGGAAACCCGTGAGAAAAGGGACACGTTTCAGTTACACTGTTATCACTCACGTCATCGGCGTCGCTCTCGTCTCCTCCCTTCATCCTCCTCTGGTCCTTCCTGCTCCCGTCCTTCTTCTTGACCTCCTTCTTCTTCTTCTCGGGGAGGAGGTCGTCCAGCCAGGCCAGGTCGTGCTGTGAGAAGACCACGTCCAGCATCTTCCGCACTAACATCAGACCCAGGATCTGAGATGCAGAGCACACGAGTGGCATCAGATGCCGCGCCCAACCTCCCCGGTACAGCGTACAGGACACATCTTATCACTACTAGTTTATTCTTGATTTGATTCCGTTCCTGCATCTTACACACCAAACACACGTAAGAACGAGACTGATGGAGTGCCGGGTCACATGACCTGGCCTCCACGACGACCTGACCTTAACCCAGTTTAGATGATCCGGGATCAAGGCAAAGCAAGCCAGCATGTGCTAGAATCGAAAACATCAAATGTATTCAGGTGTGTTTACTACATCATTCCACTGTATGAGAAGGTGTGTTTAAAATTTCGACTGGTCCTGTCCACATTAGCGCCCTGTAACCATAGAAACCCAGTAAGCTCGGACCATGACGGGGAAGATGATGGCGAGGAACGTGGACTTTAGGACCCAGAGGACAGCCAGGCAGATGATCTGGAGCAGTGTGAAGAGGTGGACCTTCCTGAGGGGGACGTGGCGCAGGTAGGCGAAGTCCGGCTGGTGCTTGGCGGGCATCAGAAAGAGTTTGATCCTGTCCCAGAACTACAATACAGACAAACGTGTTACTTCTTTAAACTACACATTGTCCAGTAAATCTGTGGACAAACTGGCCGCCACGTTTCACGCGGCTCTTACCTGGATGCCTCCGAGTGACGCCACACCCATGTAGAGGAAGACACCGTACAGAACTGGCATCGGGATAAACTGTGGACAAAAATCCCCCACAAAGGACACATTTGAGACAAAAATGAGACAGATGAGTTCCCACCGCAGGAAGCGACGCTGCTCCTCCAGAACGTACCTGCAGGATGGGAGCCAGGAAGATGGAGACTCCGGTCAGGACGAAGACGAGGATTCCCGTCAGCCGCTGTTCCCTTCAGATGGGAACAAATAGGGTCAGTAAACGGGGTCCAAAACAGACACCAGTCCAGGACACCAGTGACTGAAGATTTACTGTGGTGAAGTTCCACGTGAACAAGATAAGAAAGTAAAACTGGAGCAAGGAGGGAAATGTGTGTGTTGTTATAAAGGAATATAGATAAATAAATAACTGATAAGCATCTTTGTTGCCAAAAGGCATCGCCATATACTCCGTCTTCTGGGTTTCAAATAAAGATTTGTGTTCTCTAAATTAAACGGTGGGAATCTGATGTTAAAGAACGTTCTAGAACACTTATAACACCTGCAACATCCTTAAGGGAGAGTTCGGGGTCATTTTAATGTAATCATGAAGAAGATGTGACAGAACCACCTAATCTAATCAGTGGTGGTGGTGTCCAGATACTTCTGGCCATGCTGATAGCAGATCCCACAGTCTCACGGTCCGGTAAGATTGCAGTTTCTGGATTTAATTACGTGAAGCTGAAGCTCGTGCTGACGTTTGGAACAAACTGTACCGGCGCCATCATCGTCCATCACAAGTGAGCGCTCTTCAGCAGATTGTTACTCTGAAAAATGGAGCTACCTGACGCCCAGGAAGTGCGGCTGCTCGCCCGGCGCGTTGGACTCGCTCTCCATCTTCAGCGAGTCGATGTGAGCGATTGAGATGACCGTGGCGGCCACGTACCAAGGGAGGCCCATGAAGGAGCAGGCCATCATCAGGATGCCCACCCAGAGCAGGTCCAGGTGGTAGCCGCACCCTTTCTGTTGGATCAGCGAGGGCGGGGCGAGGTGTAAGATATTAATATTCTCTTTTAGGATTAGGAATCGATTAGGAAGCGGACAATCGTGGAGCCTTTTACCTTCAGCTTGTTCTCTTTGCGGTTGACGATGACGGCACTGATTTGCTGGTCCATGAAGAGAAGGATGGTCACCAGGAGCGCCGGAACAGAGCTGGCCAGATACACCCACCACGGGTTCTTCCCGAACGGCATGACGATCCAGCCGCGGTCCGAACGTGTTGGCTACAAAATAAAGAGGATTCTCTAAAGCATGATACATCCAGAAGTATTCGGACGCCTGACCGTCAGCTGGTCGCACATCACATTTTGAAATGAATACGATTCGAGTGTGTTAAACTCTCACCACTGAAGCGGATCGTATGATGTCGCGGTACAGCGGTAAACATTTATGACGTGTATAAACACGTTTACCTTGAATTCAGTGGGCACGATAAGTTTGGGCGTCTTCAGTCCCATCAGCATGTCCAGACCCACGAACGTCATGATGGACATGAAGATGGAGAAATCACTGATGAGCTTCCTCAACTGGACACGCCCACATATTTAAGAAAATACATTATGAAAGTTATATATACTGTATACTACATATACTATATTCTAAATTACTTACATGCTATATATACACAATATATAACTTATACATTATTAACTCTGCATATTTAATAGTTGAACATCCCTCACCTTGGTAGGGAAGTAGCGGCTGAACTTGAACTTCTTGAGCGAGACGGTCATGGAGTAGGTGCCGATGAACAGGATGAAGGACATGAGCGCCAGGTCGGGTACGTAGCCGCAGGAATCCCCCAGCAGCGTGCCACCGTACTTCACACACTCCTTCTTACTGAGCTGCGTCCAGTCCAGAGCTGTTACGTTCACCTGGGAGCCGGGAGGAGGACGCAGGAGCGACATTAGTTAAAACTTGCTTATAAAAAAAGATCTATTATGTGGAACTATTTTGTTCTAATAAACTTTTGTTCATTTCACATATAAACGAACCATAAAATGTGACACTAGAGCAACCCGGGTTCGAAAACCAGCTCTGCTACTGGCCGCCAGACATTGCAGCAGAGAGGTCGGGCCATCGCGGCTATTGGGTGACAGTTATTTGGCATGTAGGAGGAAACCACTGTGTCGTTAAGAGACCGGCTCAGATGTTCAGTTACTCTCTCTCTCTCTCTTTCTCTCTATCTATCTATTGGTTTATCGTCCGTTTTTCCAGTTCCTGGGGTCGGATGTTAATGTTTTGGAGCAGAGTTTTCCGTCCGGATGCCCTTCCTGACGACAACCACAAGTAAGTGGTGGGAACTGGTGAGACTACTGGACAATTTCACATTTCCGATCAACCTAGTGCATGTTTTTGGACTGTGGGAGGAAATCGGAGTACCCGGAGGAAACCCATGCTGACACGGGAAGAACATGCAAACTCCGCACAGAGAGTCTCCAGCCTGACCCGGGGGGATCGAACCCGGGACTTCTTGCTGAGATGTTCAATTACTCTAGTTTTTAAAAAGTTTGTTCGAAATGAGCAGCTTTGTTTTTTTTTTTATAAACACTAGAATAAAATAAATTAACTCATTTTGTTCAAACACGCTGCCAGAAATTGGATTCTTTTTTTTTGTTTTGTTTCCCAGGGTTTTATATCGTTACTAAACTTTCAGCTAGCAGACCTTTAAAAGAAAACAGAAAACCCATTGAGACTCAGTCTGAAAACAGTTTGACACCTTTATTAGAAGCTGAAATCGATAAACCGGACAGCACTTACACCGAAGAGAGCAGAGGTGTTATCCACCATGGGAACTGCACCCCGGAACATCAGCAGAGCCACTGAGGGAACACGGCACACCAAAGAAAAAAAGCATCAGATTGAATTACATCGGTCAGAGAATGTCGCCCGGCACATCTGTGCCGCTACTGGAGCCGACAGATGTGGGTCGAGTGGAAATTACAGACGGGAATTTTAATTCCAGGGTTCGACAAAACAACAGGAAGTGCATGCGGAGACAATACATGCGTGTAACACGGCGTTAATTATGAACATAAGCATCTGATACTCACGCGTGCAAAACGGCGGCCGTGTTTGCATCGGGGACGAGCACAATGCAAATCAGTTACCGATACACAGCTGGTGCGTCGACACGTCATTTATTGTGCTTAAATCAAAGTGAACTGGGATTTCAGCCACACCTTTTGCTGGCAAGTTCTTTGTGACGGATCGGAACACTGACCGTGACCTTTCACATCCAGCGTCAATTCTATTCTATATCTCGAGGTCTTCAGTCTAAAAAGCGAGGCTTTGGTAGAATTGTGTGTACCTGAGTACGAGTAGACTGGATGTCTCGTTTATCTCAAGCATCTGCAGGAATCAGTGGCCATTCAACCAAAAAATCATGGTCAGGTCGGGACGTAAGTGGGTATTTATAGGGTCACAGGGGCATTCCTTTTCTAAACTGTCAATCCGTATATAACTTATTTTTAAACCTGTGAGCAACCAAGGTGGCTGAAACGTACATATTCAGAAAATCAATACGATTCGAGGCTTTGCCAGACCTGACTTACCCGGGTCGGGCGCCACACACTCGCACTTGTAAGTCGTGATGTAGTCAGGCTGGAAGTCGGTGTTGATGGGGTAGTTGTTGAAAGCACCTGCCATCTTCTTGAGTGCGTCGGAGATGAAGATGAATGAGATGAGGCTGGAGAAGCCCTCCTCGGTGAAGCGTGTGATGTACTTGATGATGTAGCTGGCATCGCTGGCCACCAGGAAGAAGCACTGGATGCACGAGTGGATGCCGATCCAGAGTCTCAGCTCCATGTAGTCCATGCTGCTCTTCCTGGATCAGGAGAGACGTCCAGGATCAGAGTTGCTTCAGACTTAAAACTGACCAGTCACAGTGTTGCTGAGGGCTTAGCTGTCAGGCCAGAAGGTGTTGGGATAGTGGCCGAATGGGCTGGAACGACGTAAGATCAAGTTTCAACTTGACCTCAGAGGCGCTCCAAAAAACAGAGGGAACATTTGTGGGACAGATAAAAAAGATGGACGGCAAAGAAGCTTCTGGCAGATGAGGAAAGTGATTCAAGAAGGAACCAAGTAAAACAAGAATATGGCGGATGGATGAGGATCAGAAGATAAGGAGAAGGATGACAGAGAATCAATCTTTGGAAGGGGTAGGAACATAGAAGAAGTGAGACAGGTGAACTAGAATAGGAAAGCCAGCTAACAAGACCATGGGCCATGAAGCCATCTGAGATTCTGGTGAGTTTTTACTTGCTAAACTCATAGAGAAGCTTCTCGAAGATGAGGATGGGACCCGTGGAGCTCAGGATGATCAATGGCTGTCCTCCGAAAAAGCAGAAGACCGTCCCGGCCAATGCTGTCCCCAAGAAACTCTCCATCACCCCCTGAGTGAAGGTGTCAAACTTCAATGTTCTGCCCCTACATCAAGCACCGAAAGAAAGAGAGATGGGTGCTGGGGACGTACCTGGTAGTTGTCAGTGGCGTCTCCTAGCAGGCCACCAAAGGTGATGGCATTGGTGATGCAGCCCAGGTAGATGAAGAGGACAGCTGAGATGGACTGGAGGTGAAAGCCCTCATAGAAATCGCTGGGGTACCAAGGCAGTTTCCGTCTGATGTCCAGTAGCAAACCTCCACAGAACCTGGATGGAGTAAGTTCTGGTTAATGTGCCAGAGAACCGGAGTGGAAATTCTACCCTGATCGACCAAATCTACCTGCCCGTGTACGCCAGCTCTTCGCCCAGCTCATGAGGCACGGGCATCTCTTCAACCTGACCGGGGCCACTTCCTGCCACACTCTCCGTACCGTTCGCCAGTCCCACTTCATTCAGCGAGAACACCGACTTCCTGACCCGGGAGCAAAAACATGTGATTATGGTTCGTAATTTGTGTCATGTTTGCTTCTCTGTGCCCAGATGTATCTATACCGGATTCAGAGTGTTATAAAGCTTTACAAATGGACCTTCTGAACCCAGAATGGTTCTTTATACGTGCTTGTAAACATCATGGCTTCAGCTGTAAGGTGCTTTTACAGCAGCCTCTGCAGAAATATTAATGAGACGGCGTGGCCCTGTTAGCCTCCACTTAGTCACCAAGGGGCTTTTAGGAGGATAAACGACTTGCAATAACATTTTACAGTACCATAAAGCAGGCTTATAAGGCAGAGCGTGGCAGTGATTAAACATTAATAAGCCTAAAATGTGTTTTTCTTTTCAGTAAAATTGCTTTAATTAATACTGGAAATGAAAGAGAAGATGATATTGTGAGATGATTCAGAAATAATACGATAATACGGTAACTCGGTGTTGCATGACTGTTATTGTCCAGCTGCTTTCTGGTCATCCTGCAACCCAAATGCCTGCCTCCACCATGTTGTTTCTGTTGTTCCGGACTTACCTCTGGTCTGCAGATGGAACTTTCTTTGGTGGTTCGATGCGAATCTTTGGATCCCACTCGCCCGGAGGGAGAACCGTCACCTCGTCCAAGAACTCATCGATCCCTGCAATCAAGTCCTCACGGTCCCGGGCTTTATATGCCACATCACTGAAAAGCTGGACCCAAAATGTCATTACACCTCGAATTATTAGAGACTTGAGAATGAGCAACCCCTTACCTCCAGCTCTAGTCATAAATAAAGGGGTACTCAAGAATGGCTTGAGATTTTCCGATACACTAAACATTCCTTACTCTTCATTCTTTGAACATCAGTGATGATTGGAACCATCAACCAGTTCACAAGCAAACATTACAGTGAAAAATCTTGATTCATTTTCGTTCAATTGAGGCCCAAAAATGACAAATAATTTCTAGAATATTCTGTATCCTTACTAGGAATAGAGAGTTCGAGAGTAATTCGTTAATGCTTACGTCGTCCACCATGAGCGTAGCAATGGCCCGGCCAATTTCATTATAAGACTTGGACTTGCCAGGAGGACCCAGGAGCACAAACAGGAACCTTTGGTAAAAAGTCATTATTAAATTTTATTTTAATAGTTCATCCAACTCAACAACCACCAGTACAAAGCCTCCATATGGTAGGTTAGGCATCACAGCTTGGGAACCTCTGGATCAAATAAACTGTACAGAAAGACCAAAACTGGACAGGGCAGACCTACTGGCAACAGAATATCTTGAAAGACCCAGTGACCCCACAAAAAAGCTCTCAAGGTGTGGTACCTAGTTTCTATTCAAGTTCTAATGAAGATAAGTTTGGATCACTGGGGGTACCTGGTGGGGACCGGGACCTCAGTCAGACCTCCCAGTGTGGTAGCCTGTGCCAGTCGGACAAAGGCCACGAAGGGTTTGTGTAGGAACTCCACCTCTCCCACGAGCACATTGGAGGCCTCAGCATCCCTGGGGATCTTCTTCATGAACCTGTTCTTCAGCTGCCACAAAGATGATGCAAATATTTCGTGAATATACACTTTAATACATTTTTATTCGTTTAGATTAATCTACTGACAACAAAGCAAAATGGGATCCGTCCATTTGAAAGTTCTGTGGCATCCATCGTGTACAAGAACAGACAAACCTGCCTTTCCAGAATATCCATATACTTTTGAACTCATAGCACACATTGAGCCGGGCTGGGGCTTCGGCCACGTGAACCAGAAGCACAAGGATGAGGCCCGGGGCCACGTTTATCCTGCACTGGTCAATCAATAATGACCCAGATACACAAAAGCGTGATGGCATGCTAATACGCTAGCACATCATATGGACACAAAAGGGCGTGTCAATGAAAAATCATTAAAGACATCCTGTCAATTACACAATCTACCAACGTGCATGTCTAGTTTTTTAAAGTCTCGAGTATTATTAGTTTATTCGTGTTATTTTTTTTGACATTGTAATAAAAATACTTGTCTGTATTCGTCTCATGTTTTTGTTTGCAGTTCTTACAACTGTCCCAACTTTGTTTAGAATGTGTGCTGTATGTAATTTTCCATATTTAATCTACTTACTTGGTCCGTACTAGGCGTGTCAGAAATATCGTTCATGCTTCGGCTCTGGGTGTAAACTGAAACACAATTTGAAAGTGTTTGGACACTTGTTTTGCCGAGTGGCGCCTGCTGGTGGACACCTGGTTACTTTTACTTTACGGTTTGGAGGAACCCTCTTCGATACGTACGCAAGCGGCCGTAGCTGGCGGAGTGTTTGCTGCGCAGATCCTCGATGGAGCGGTTAAAATTGGAAGGTGGCACTGGGCTGCGGGCGGGGTTTCGACCTGGAGACATGTACACACACTTGCACATTAGGAATGACAAGATCATAAATGGTGCTACCAAAAGTATGCAGACACCGTACCACATAAAAACCCAAAGACCCCGTTTACAACTTATTAGGAACGGAATTATTCCATGGAATTCACATTTATTCATCCACGACCTATCCGGGGACTCACCGGGGCTGGAGCCGACTTTCCCGATGTCGGCCAGTGACCGGTGGATGGGCTTCTTGGTTTGGTGCCGATGTTTCCGCAGCAACACAAAGCTGATCTTGTCCCTCAGCTCCGGACTGACCGCGCCCTCCTCGATGTGGCGCTCGATGATGTCATCTACATGGGAAAAAAAGTTGTCAGCTGTTGGGTTGTAAGAATTCATGACGAATCGGTTCAGGAATCTGTTGCCACAATTCAAATGGCTTCAATGGGTTTGAACACCAAAGCGTCCGTCTCACCGACGATCTGCGGCAGCGAGTATCCGTCCAGGTCCAGCAAGACCACGCCCGTCTGCAGGCAGGTGCGCAGCTCGAACAGGCTGTGCAGGGACAGCGTGGAGACGTGTGGTTTGCTCCAGCGCTCGCCGCCCTCCTCCACCTTCTCCTCGAACTTCACCCACCTACGGACAGACGTTTAAAATGTCAATTATGACTAAATGCCGTTTTGGTTTATTTAGGGTCAGAGTTCTCAATTCAGGAAAGTTCCTGCTGGTGGGGCTTAAACTCGGCAACCTTCAACCACCTGCTGAGATTCCATGTTTGTGCTCAGCTGCACAAAACACCTCAGAATTGCCTGTTAAAGGTGCGTTTGTTGTAGGGAATCGGCCTTTTTAATCGGCCTTTTATCGGCCTTCACAACATTCCCTTAAGGAATCCTCGTTAATGAAACAAGGGGAACTTCAGTTACTTCAATCCGTCTCTCAAACTAAAAAAAACATCCCTTAAGTCTCTGGAATGAATTGGAATGATGACTGTGTGTGTGTGTGCGGTTGCGTGTTGGTACCGGGCTGACTCTCGCCACTCAAGCTCGTCGCCTTCGTGCTGGAGCGTGTCCATCTCGGTGAAGAGGGTGGGTGTCGGTATGGCGTCCTCATCGTCCCCCAGGATGTACTTCAGACGCTCGGCGGCAGGAGACACTTTAATGGACGGAAGACACACTTGTAAGATGTTATTATTGCGTCAAACGTAACATCTTACAACTCTGAGACTGGATGAGACTGGGGGCTCATGATCGACCTTTGAACTCTTCCTATTGTTTCCACTTGGAGCCTGAAAACTGCAAATCGTGGCCCAGGTCCATTTCATCCTCAGCAGGGGCTCTTTGGCTGTCCAGGGACTTAAACTCACAACATTATGGTGACAAGCTTATCTTGTGGATAAGATCACCATAGGTGGTTGGTGACATCGAATGTCTGTCCATTGACAGGCTGGTGTTGACCAGAGACTTTGAAAGGTTGACCACTGGAAAGCTGGTGTTCACCACACAACTCTGGACGTCTGGCCGGCCTGTTCATCCACATGCCACATTGATCTTCTTTGGACTTTTGGACTTTAAGGGTCTGGACTAATACCATGTGACCAAATGACCACAAATTTCTCTTGACCAGCCCAATCAGTGTCCATGGTTCATTCGCTGATCGATTCTGGACCAGGATTCCAAATCGTTTCACAAACATGTTAATTTGTGTTAAAGTATGTACTTCCTTTTTAGCAAGATCAGTAAATAAAGTTCCATAAATATTAGGACACAACAATGTTTGGATCGTTTGTTATTTGGTAGGGACAGTGTAGCCTAGTGGGTAGAGCGTTGGTCTGTGAACGAAAGGTTGGGGGTTCAAATCCAGGCTCTGCTAC
>JAOUQU010023051.1:0-18000 GCA_028566735.1 Ammoglanis amapaensis | reverse complement strand
TAGAACAGGCCCGCGGGCGACTCATGAGGTCCTCGCGGGCGACCTGGTGCCCGCGGGCACCACGTTGGTGACCCCTGCTTTAGGGGATGAATTGACTATGCTGTCGAGCATCGGGTGAAGACTATAAACTGAATGGAATAATATTTATATTCAGAGAATATTTTTTTAATTGAAATGTTCTGTTTATTTGAGTTGGGTACAGGACTAGTATTCCAAAAGACCTTACCAATGTTAGGTTACTGCTGTTGGGCTCTTGAGCAAAGTCCTTAACCCTTAATTGCTTAGACTGTGGACTGTAATTCTGTTTTAAGTTAGTTTGGATTAAAGTGTCTGCTAAACGCTGAATCTGTTCAGGGTTATGTTGGTGTGTGTCTGGTCTGTTGGATAGTTGGTTGGTTTGAATTATAAACACAGTGTATTTTGTGGTCGTAGGTATTGGTGCAGTGTGTTTGCTTTTCTTTCTTTGACTCCATAGATAGATAGAATGCCTTTGTCATATCACAGATGTTATGGGCTGGGTTAAGGGTCTTGCTCAAGGCCCGAACAGAGGCTATGGATTTAAACTCATCATCTAGTAGCTCTTTGCTAGCCCAAAGCTCTACTCACTAGGCTATTCTGTTCCATTCCCAACTACATGTACTACATTTAAACTAGCTAACAATAATTGTAAAATGAAATACACAATGGTTGTAAAATGAAATGCACAATGTAGCGTGCAGAGGCACTGATGATGCCTTAGTTATGTTTTGTTTCCTTTCCTAAAGAAACTTGAAGATGGAAGCATTACTGTTAAAGACCTGCTAAACCATTTTGGTGTCAAATTTGTAATCCACAAATCCAGACCCAGCGTTCTTCCTGACAATGTAAGTTGTTCATATCTCACCATGTGTTCTATCAGTCATGGTGTTGATCTTATCTCACACTTTTTTTTAAACTACAGTTCAAAGCTGCCCAGACTCGTACGATGGAGGACTTGCTTAAAGACAAATACATATACCGCCCCAAGCAGAGAGTCTATGAAAAAGATTGCCAAATGCTAACGAAGATGGCTGAGAGGTGCGTAATTATGCACAAGAAACATGAAACTGGCCATTTGAATTCCGAACCTGTTAGGAGTAGAATTAATCTGCCGTATATGCATGCATGAGTGTTCTGTTGTTTTTCTTACAAATCAGGTTTAAAAGCCAAATGGCTGAGCAAGACAAACCACTGAAAAGCATCAACGAAGCATTGCTACAGAGTGTATGTGCATTATCCAACACTCAGGTGAGGTTGCTGTGTCCTTAACCTCAGGACTAACATGCACTTGTAGGCAAATGTTTACCTCTTGAGTTGCACTGAAAATGTTTTTATTACAAAACAACTGAATGCTTTGGAACGTAGAAGCTTGATAATCGCCTCTGTGTGGGTTTTTGATGCTTGTGCAAAAACTTATCGTCAGATGCATCATAATGCTCCATTTGATAATTTTTGAATTTAATAAATTTGTTACAGTTGCAACAGTTAGGTGCCAGGTTTAAGGAGCAAAAAGTATTTTACCGGACAAAAAGCAAGGCACTTTGCCACAAAATGAAGGAAGAACTCTATTCTGAGCTCTTAATAACAACACAGGTACGACTGAAGCAATTTTTTTTTCTTATTTGTATTTTTTAAAGCTCTTTTGAAAATCTAAAACCCATCATGATATTTAATGTAACACATTGTAACATCTATGCACGTTTCAGGAGGCTAAACAGAACTTGAAGTGTGAAATCAAGGAGACCGATGAGATGATGAAAGAATTAGACAGCTGTGTTAATGACCTGGAGTCTGGTATGAGAGAATTTATCTTTAATCATAATTTGTTGGCTAAAACGTTCCGAGTTAAGCAGAATGCAACCACACCAGGAGGTGGGAATACAATGTATTGTTCAGTTAAAAGTACAATAAAATGCGGCCTGTTTTGTGTTTTTATATTAGAACTGAAAGGGATGGATGGAATGTTCATAAGAGATCAACAGATCCTTCTAAAAACTCTGCCTGGTTTAAAAGCAAAGCATGAAGCTATCGACACCCTAAATTCACAAGTTGCTCAGACAGAGAAGTATGTTTTGTGTGTGCGTGCGTGCGTGCCTGTGTGTGTGTAAACACCTATTGCATTGGTCATATATTTAATATATCAAAGTTCCTCAATAGGTTCTTTTGTGTTACAACAAACCCGATGATGTGCATAAAACCCTGAAAAGCTTTAAATTACTATTGTAATATAGTTAAAGTTTACATACTTTTGAAATACAAATTCAATATAATAATGGCGATATCATTCAGATCTTAAGTGTACTTATTTTTGCATTTTGTGCAGTTAGAATTAGTTAATCATGTTACTATGCAGATTGAATAATGATTATTATTATTATATTTGTATATGTTCTGGCTTGGTGGTTATAGATCTGGCCTTATGATCGGAAGGTTGCCGGTTCGATTCAGAGAGTCAACAGGTCATGATTGAAGTGCCCTTGAGCAAGGCACCAAACCCCCTAACTGCTCCCCAGGCACTGTGGCTAGGGCTGCCGAATGCACCTGGCACATGTTTTCTCTGCTGCCCTCTAGTGTGTGTTCACTGCACGGGTTGTGTTTAATGCCAGCGTGTGTAAAAATAACTGCAGTGGGGAGAGTATTTTAAATTACATTCTAAATATTGTTCTTGATTTGTACTACTAATTGATCTTGGTACAAGTTAATATTCGCTGAACAAATGGAGACGTGATAAAACCACCCCCGAATGCTGATGAAATTGTTTTGGGTTTCAGACACATTTGCAAGCTTGAACTTGAAGCTCAAACTTTGGAGGAAACGTACAAGCAACTGCATGATGAGACCGGACAGCTCGAACATCATCTCACAACTATAAATAGGTAGACAGTTCCACACACAACTCACAATAAAACCATTTCAATGTCGTCTCATCATGCCTGATATTAATCACGGTGGGATGAGGACCCATGATGAATGTGGAATGTTTTTGCTGGTTAGACTGACCGCTGAACCGTTGTACTGCACATCCTTGTTGTGGTCATTATACGGTAGATTTCATGCTGCCTTGTTTAATATCCTAACTGTCCTTGAAATACATGATACCCTGTGAGAACTTCATCACACGCTGCTGAATTACGTCCTCTGTGATTAGCCAGAGCCTTTATATCGGTGACCTCTAACAACAGATGGCAGTACTTGGCTCGTCACATTCCACATTCACAGTAACCCTGTGCTACTTGCAAAGAAACCACAAACCTCAAAACAGTTTACAGACAGTCTATTTTAATAGTACCACTAAACAATTAACTGTATCATTGGATTTTTTTTTTATTTTTCAGTTTAAACGAATGGCGTTTTCGTAGCCGAGATGACCAAAGGATTGTTTTTACTTTTCTTCATGACACACTGCAGCTGGAAGTGAAACCAAAAAAACTTCCTGGTACGTGGTACACATGGCCGTCTCTTACCAATCTACTAGGGTGTTATTTTAAATGATTTGTAAATGCTGTAACACTATTCAATTTGCTCGTAAAGATGCAGAACTGGTGTGTGAAGACGTGATACAGGACGTAGAGATATCATTTAAATTTCTTTTGAATGGTAAGAATGTTTCACATATTGATTAAATAAAAATGAAGACTAAAAAGGTCTCTTTGCTCTTTTAACACAATTGTGTAAATGATTAAAATGTTTTATTCATATATTTTTCTTTATGTTAAGGTGAAAACTCTCAGCCTCACGCTGTCATGATTCATCAGTTATTTGCAGATTACATCGAGTCTCAAAAGAATCGGGGTCTGGAATGCCGAAAAACTCAACACATACCACTGGTAATGGTTTTCTTTTGTTATTTTTGTGTTTAAGTAGGAAATTAAAGGTCATGTTGGAAATTGGTCTCAACACTTTAAAAATCACGAAATTTAAATCTAACAGAGACATTCAATCGTCTGTCTAAGGGAGCAAAAGCTTCTTGCCGCCTCTTTGAGATTCAAGCTCTGGGGTCTTCTCAGGGTGCAATTCCTCATACATTTGAGTCACTTGAAACTTGTGGTGGTACGTACGTGAGGATCAGTGTGCATCACCATCACCTCACATCAAGAGACGCTCCTAGGTTTGATTCCCCAGTAGAGAGGTCTCCGTCCTTAATGTGTGAAGTGTTTGTTTTAGGTGCAGTTGTTAGAGAACTGGGTTTGATCGGAAAGTTGCTAGTTTAATTTCGAGAGTTCCGGCTGAAGTGAGCAAGGAACCAAAACCTCTAACTGCTTCCACAGTTGCCCTGGCTAGGGCTGCCTACCTTACCAGGCACATGTGCTCACTGCTGACTCCTAGTGTGTGTAAATGTGTTTTACCGCACAAACTGTGTTAAATGTGGAGGATTCATCCTTAAGTGTGTAAATTGTACTAAATTATTTTTTGCCCTTTGTGTGGCTTACCTTCGGTCTCTCAAGACATACAAGTGAGATGAATTGGGAATATAAAATTCTCTGTTTGACATTAAAGACTCGAAATGATTAATAATAATAATCAACTGTTCTGCCATTTACCACAACAATAAAATCTTAAAGCACAAACCTAGTAATATGTGAAAAAATATTTTTAATGGGTACTGGCACAAGCTGGGATACAGTTGATTGTTAAATTGTGTTTGCACTTTACAGAAGCAATTCACTTAATTTCAACTCAAAATGTGTTAAATTGTCATACTATGTCATTCCACTTTGGTATGCTTCTTCATGCTTCCTGTTTGACCGTACACAATAAACATAAACTTTTGGTTTTGCATCTTCAGTCTGTGTTTTTCGTGTGATGCTTGTTTTAAATAGGTGCTTCACGATGTCGGTCTGGTGGTGGCCCGGCTTCGACTCTTGGGCGAAGAAATACATAATTTACAAAAGTGGGGAGGTATAAAGTTTGGAATCTTGCAGATTTCCTGTGTGGATACTATGTAAGTCAAAAGCACTTTTTTTCTGCATCACTAAATTTTCTTTTATAATTAGCATTTTAGCTCTAGCAGTCAAACTGATTAGGAAATATAATATTATAGATACAACATGAAATAAAACACAAAGGTTTGTGCACTGAGTTTGCATTTCATGGGTAAATGTTTCAAATGGAACACTACATTTCGAGTGAAAAGATGGACTAACATTTGATTGTACATCTCCATGTCACCAAAATATCTGGCAGCTTTTTGTTTATTTAAGTATTTTTTATACTTTTACTTGCTTTTGTTTACCCCACTAAAGATTAATTTCATTAACTCTGTTCAGCCGTTGCCTTTGCTTCTGATACTATGATAGCTGATACGATCGAGTTGAAAGACCCCTGCCGTTACACTGGTTTAGTGCACGCAGTGTCATTTCACACAGTATTTTGGGGTGTTTTCAGTGCACCATCCGGGTACTTTTAGTGCCCTTAAAATGTGTTTTTCTCAGTCGCACTAGAACATTGTGCTCGAAGTACACGTGATTTCGGGTGCACCTCATGTATAAAGTTAAATTATCATCACAATAAATTGTAACATCAAAATGAAGCTGTGATGAAACTATTTTAGTTATATTTGACATAGAAATAATAAACACCAGATGATCGCACATCCAGGAACTGATTGTTTCGTTGCTTCAATCATGACAATAAATCTGTTTATCAGTAAATCTTCTATAGTGCCTTTCACTGAACTCAAAGTCGCATTACAGATAAAGATAACTACACCTGACTGGGAGACGTGTAGACAACAGAGATGGGTATTTAGTAAAGTTGTAAATTTAGAAACGGAAGCAGTTGAGCGTAGAAGGAAAGGAAGAGCTCCAGAGCAATGAGGCAGCATTGTTGAAAGATCGACCACCCATAGTGCTCAGTCTGAACTTGCGAACCATTTGGAAACCAGCATCCATTGACTTTAGGTTACAAGTAGGGCTGTAGAGTTTTAAAGAAGCTCAAACAGACAGGGCCCGAGCCATGGATCGCTTTAAAGGTAAGATGGTAGAGCACTTTAAGGGAGCACTTGAGTTCCTTCAAATAAAAATAAATAACCACTGGAAATCAGTCTGTGTGTGCGTGTAATTCCCCTTTTGAATGGAAATATTGAAATACATAAATTTTTTAAGACCTAATTTTGTGAGCAGCACTTGTATATGGGTGCACTGTGTAAGGGACAGAGGACGACATATTTGAGACAGTGTAGCCTAGTGGGTAGAGCTTTGGGCTATGAACCCAAAAGTTGGGGGTTCAAATCCGGGCTCTGCTACACAGCCCCTGCTGGGTCCTTGAGCGAGTCCCAGCAGTGATCCAGTCTATACATTGGCTGACCCTGCGCTCTGACCCCCGACTTCCAGACATGTTGGGATATGCGAAGAGAGACACTGTACATCAGTATATGTGTAATGACAAATAAAAAGCGATTTGAATTAGATATCGAGTGCAGGAAATAGGAGGAACTGTACAAAAGAAAAGAATCTGCACATCGTGATATTCGAGTGTACACCAACTGGAACAGTTGTTAGCTCATGTCTGCCAGAAACTTTTTACAACACTATAAATAAACTCTTCCAGCCACGAGTAATGACTTCCTCTGGTTGTTCTGATCCGTTATTCCTTTTACTTCTGTTCATTACCAACACCCTCCACCCATGAGTCATTCTCATGCCTCACACCATCCCAGTCTCACACCTTATAAATAGCTTTTTCTCAACCTCCAGTATCGCCACCGTTCTCAAAACAGCAGTTATGCATCTGTAGTAACATCAGTATTATTTTATTTTGATTACATTTGTCGCTGAGAAGCGGCGCAGATGTAAAAACACTTTTTCATGCATTGGTGACAATAGAAAAGAAGGATAGAACGCCTTTATTTGTCATTACACATATCCAGATGCACACTTCTCATAGTATTATCTCATGTGTCCACTTATTTGGAAGTTTGGATCAAAGCACATGGTCAGCCATCATGCAACGCCCCTGGAGCAGATGTGGTTAAGGACCCAACATTGAACCCCCAATGATCTGCTTAATATCCCACAGTTCTACTCACTAGGCAACACTGTCGATCACGGTTATGCTATATGATCATCGTTGTTTACAATATGTACAAGATCCAAATCCCAGTTAGCATTTCACATTCACTACAAGGATCTTCTGATGTTCTGCATTGCCTGACTCGACTCATCCTGGAAGACATTCTACATCAATGTGTTTAATCGTGTATCATAAGATTTCTAACCTTAGGCCTGCTGGCTGATTCAAGGTTTGAGCCGTAACTAAGTTTAAATTGAAGAGAAGCAGAGAAAACAACAAATGTTTTACATAATTTTAAAGTAGGAAGAAGCAAAAACTTTGTGTAGTTAAAATTCTGACTTTTTTATTGTATCAGCATGATTTTGGGATAAGCACGCAAAGAGCACACAACTTAAAGCATCCTGATCTGACAGAAAGAATCCTTACAGAACGATAACGAAGTTTTCAAAAAGTATTTAAGGTTTATGATGTGTGAACAATGAGCTGAAACTTTTACTTCTGAAGTTTGCTTGGACTAAAATTCTTTGTTTGGCTAATTGTGGTGCCTAAAGTTTTAAGTTCTATGTATGTGCGCAATGCCCATATAAATATTACTAGAGCCTTATATGGGACATACTTGTGATTTAAAAAAAACTTTTACTGTTATAGTTTGGTCAGATATTACGGCTCCTGTTTAAGCTTTTATCACCACACTGAAAATATTGATTTGGTCTGTTTTCCTTATTTCCCCGAACTTGGGTTCCCAGCACTACAATACACTGGTTTAGGTGTGCTATCGGCTAGGGTGATGACTTGATCATTTAGTGTTATTGTGGAATACTCTTCACTACCTAGGAATTGTTTCATGCTTAAGTTTGTAGCCGTTTTGTAGCCTTTTTTGTTGTGCATCTGTTGCATCGACCCTGGGCATGTGAAAGGCGCCGTATACCAGGCAACAACAAAATGTAATGTCTATTTAAATAAAGTACTCGTCCAAGCTCGTCCTGTTTGTACGCATCGTATAATTAAAGGAAACACGATTTAAACACTGGTGATAATGACATGAAATAAATAAACCATGTTTTTTTTCTCTTTCAGGATTGACATGGTGTTTTCGAGTGTGAAAGCATTTGCTAAGTTCGAGCTTAGCCTTGCTGTTGCATCAGATTATCCCTTTGGGCGTCTTCGGATACAGAAATTCCAGAATCGTATTGGCAACACAAGGTCTGAATTTATTTATACATTCTTTAATATGTTTTGACATAGCATCAATTATCATTACTCAGTGTCTCATTATGTCCTGGTAAATCCATACAGTGGATTTATAAAGTTGCTCTAAATGTAAAACAAGTATGACTCTGGAACAAGCAAGAGTTACTACAACTGTACAGGACCGCTGCCTTTAAATTACATTCCAGTAAAATGCTTCAATAAGTTTCGTCAGCGGATAAATCTCAATAGCAGCTGTTCCGAGGAAAATCAGGACTGTGTTCGGGTGGGTTGGAGGGGGGAATGAAGCACAGCAGCCCAGGTAAAATCTTGGTCCAAATTTGGAGTCGTACAAATTGTCATTTTTATGTCACTATTTAAAAATGTCCCCGTCAATAGGGATTAGTTATAAGGTGTATATAAAACTTTCCTCTACCTTTTAATACTGTTAATGCTCACTAATGGTGTAATATAAAAGCTGAATTACTTTCCTTTTTAACAGGGTGGAGCAAATTGAAAACATTTTATCCTCTGTAACACCAGCCAAGAACTACCTGACGAAGCTCATCAGGAGAATTCATTCAGATCTTTTGTGCTAAAGACTCTTTAGTTTCTATTTTGTTTGTAGATTTGTTCGTGTTGCTAAACTTTTTATGTAAATAACTGCTAATACAGCAAAGTGAACTCTGTAATAAAGGATTTTCACTGCAGCGAGTCCTGTTTACCTGTCAGTATGTCTGGTTGTATTTGAATAGTTTTAGTTTCCGGATGCTCATCTCACCATGGATTGGATTCACATGTTCAAACTGATTAGCAATTGCATCTTTTTTCCTTACAACATTCTTGTTTTGTACATACTCTCCTGTTTCAAAAAAAAATTGACCAACGTTCAAAATGAATGTGAGACTCTACTGAAGCAGTGAAATGTACGTAAGTAATTAACATCATAACATGCTTGATTCTTTTTCTTGTGTGTGTTGTTTGTTTTTTGTATTTTTATATATGTTCTGTTTGTCAATCCTAAATTCATGTACATAAACTGATTAATTCGTTTTGTGTATAAAATAAATAACTTTTATAACAAGTTTGTCTTTTTATTTACATATTTTCTTAGTCATTTTATGCATTATTAGTGAAACCTTTTATTGAAAGACTTGGAAAGGTTCTATCTAAACTGGTTCTACAATATTGAAATAAAGTGCTTAAACAGTGCAGAACGTTTTTAAAGTAATTTTTACATTTTTGAAGAATTGTAAGAAATAGGCGAAGGTCTGTGGTGATTGTAGTGACCAGACTCAGACTCTATTTTAAGATGGTAGAATACGACACCTGTTCCTCCTCGTCAGGACCTCATGACTGACTTTTTACTATCTGCAGTTTAACAGTTTGCAAGCTGTCCTGGGGTCGTCGATATTCACACCGTTCTGGGTTCGAGTCTGCAGGAATATAAAGTTTAAACATCTGGTAGTTGATTTGATAAACAGATTGAGAAGATTGCTGGATTTGACATGGCTGAAGCTTTGTGTAAAGAGGACCAGGGAGTAGTCGAAGCCCTTGAAGATGAATTTGGAGAGATTATTAAAACCAGATCAGGTAATAAAAACATGAGCTTCGATGGCTAAGTGGTGAAAGAATTGATTTGTCTGTTCACTGTTGGCTGTGGTTTTGAAAATTAATATATGTAGATAATTAAGGTTTATGGCGTGTGGGTGGTTATAACGTGATTATATCTAAGATTTTAATTTACATATTGGTGTGAGTTAAACGTTTAACAAGTATAAAATATACTTTTCTGCGTGATCATAATTATGTTTTAACTATATGTAAATGAGCTATAAACTCATGTGAGATGTTTGGATGAGCGAGTGTTTCTAAAAAATCCTTTCACTTGTCAAACCTTCAAAGGGTTTGTTTGTGTTGTAGGTGGAGGAAGTTATATTTATTCTGTTGAAATGTGTACTTGGTGGCTTGTAGCACTCCAAATAGTCAACAGTTGCATGGTGTCACGTTTCAGTGGACCTTGTTGAAGGAAGTTGCATTGTTGTTCGCACATTACAAAATTATAATTTTATATGTGAATGAAATGTTTGAATATATTAATCTAAATGTGTGTATATATAAAATAGTTTTCTATTACACTATAACACATGATACAATAACTAATGTGGCATTTAGTCCTGCAACTATAAAAATGTCTGATAAGATTATTTGACATTTAATGTATTGATAATTTATTCATGTTGCCCAATTCTGTAGAGGAAGGGTTTGGGAGCATGCACCAAGTGTCTGGTTTAAATCACTGCTGGTTCTATCATTATATACACAGGAAGGCCAGAACCACTTCGGGGAGTCCAAAGTCCCTAAACACAAAATTATGTGTAATTAGCTTCTGCAGTGGGTCGAAGCATTCTAATCTATTTGGAGTCTGAGTTCAATCTGAGTCTCTTCCCTTTGTAATTAATTTAAAATGCTATTTTTTGAAGGATTTTACAGAATAAGGCACAAGCAGTCATCATTGGTAACTACAATAAAAAAGCTCAAAAATACAATAAATTAGTTTTGAACAAATCAGTATTAATGAATCAGTTAGAACAAAGTCCCTATTGCATATCGCTGGTCATTCTTCTGCTTTGCAAGTTCAGGGTTGTTTTAGGAGGCAGTCAAAAAGCAGTTTATGAATGCACACCCAGAAGGCTTTAAGCATGACTTAAAATCAAGACCCCACCCAAAACACCCTGTTGTGTTTATTATATTCCTAAACTAGGATACAGTGTTCCACCTAACATGAAGATCATATTCCAAGTGGCGCCTCGGCGGGTTTACTAGTGTCACAGTTACATATTGTGTATTTTTGTACATTAAGTATTGCAAAGCTGATAAGTGTAAAAGCTAATTTAATTAGATGACCGTTTCATGACATTAAAATAATGTAACAAACTTGATGTTTCGTTGATTCATGAAATTAGTACCAGTTTCTTTAGTAAAACATAGATGGGATCGCTTACAAATAACTAATTTAATATGAAGAACGATTTTACAAAATCCACAATCTCTAAATAAATGACTACACACTTCCATGTATCTCTAGTTCTAACAAGTGGCATCAACCGTGAAAGGGTTTGCGAATGTTTGTAGTCAATAAACCAATAATTTAAGACCACCATTATGCTAACAACTTGTTTGGACATTGTGGCAGGAAGACACGTTTCTCTTATATAGCTACAAAGGTGCAGCCGTGGCCTGGTGGTTGGAAATGTGGGCTTGTAATCGGAGGGTTGCTGGGTCAATTCTGAGATTCGACATGTCACGATTGAGGTGCCCTTGAGCGAGGCACCAAACCGAACTGCTCCCCGGGCGCTGTGGTCATTGCTGCCAACTGTGCGGAGTATGAGTGCACAATGCTGCCCCCTAATGTGTGTTCACCGGTGTGGGTAAATGTGTGGTTCACTGCACGGATTTGGTTTAAATGCAGCGGATGTATTTCTGAATGTGTAAAAAGCACACTGATGAAAAATAATATTGTAAGTTTACACATGAACATGCTTGATTCAGTATAAAGTGTCTGTTATGTAAACATTTTGGGCAGCATGGCAGCAAACGTTGAGGGTTGTGTCAGTAAAGGCATCCAGTGTAAATACCAAATCAATAATACAATCTGCCGTGGAAACACCTAATGAGAGCAGCCAAAAAGAATAAAAATGCAAAACCAGCTTCTGTTAAGCCTAATGCATCATGGCAGATTGCTTAGCAGACTTAGCAACCCGGAGGATCTGCACATCCCCTAAATTGCAGAGTGTTTTAAATTCCTTGCTGAATATACACCAGCGTCAGAGGGCTAGTCTATCACACAGCAGCGCCACTCGAGTGCCACTGTAAAAAGTACGCTACTTAAATAGTAACTGCTCACAGATTGTTATGGTGTCATGAACGTTAGCATTCATAACACTGGAGCTAGCTCACTTGCTGCATTTAGCAGCTGAAACTGGTTTCTGGAAGTCGAAAGTTGAAGTCATAGGGTTATATATGTTACACCAGCTTTCAATAGGTTCTTTATTTTTGATTATTTATTTAGAACATAACTGTGTACCATATCTGGTGACTTTTTGTGACCATTAACACTCCTTCCTCGGTTGGTAATGGGGTTCAGTAGATATCTGTACTGCCTCACAGCAAGTGTTTGTTGGTTCACAGGTGCAGCCATCTGGGTTCTTTCTGTATAGAGTTTGTATGTTCTCCTTGTGGCTGTCTGTCTGTCTGTGTGTGTGTAATCTGTTTTTTAACCTTATGTCTGTTAAATTGTTTCCACTGCAACGAGGTTTAGACATGAATTTTTTTTTAAGAATATTTTGAAGAATATAGAAAATAAGACATGCTTAGAATATTTTAATAATTAAAAACATGAACAGTGGAATGTGCAAATATATTTTTCCAAAAGTAACCCGACTGAGACCCCAAAATAAAGTTTAGTGTGTAATTTATTCTCAAGATCACTAAACTTGAGTTATGAAAGGCTTAGAAATTTGTAAGAAAACATTAGTGATCAAACAACAAAGTTGTAGAGAAGCTCTGAAAAGAATTCCAAGCGCTGAACATCTAATTGAGCACTGTTAAATCCACAGGTCAAAAATAAAAGGCCTATGGTACAGATGCAAATCTACAGAGACATGGCCATCGACCTCAACAAGCAGCTCGGACAAAAAGAAAAGCAATTAAAGAAGGTCACTATAAAGGAGTTCCAGAGATCCACAGCTCATGTAGGAGTATCTGTCGACAGGGCAACCATCTGTCGTGTATTCCATAAATCTGATGATGAACAACAAAATCAAGCAAAATAATGTCTCGTTTATAGACAAACATGGCAGAAGCTGCTCTGGTCAGATGAGACCAAAGTTGAACCGTTTGACCTGGTCATGCATAATGATACGTGTGGTAAAAATCACATAGAACACATCCCAAAAAGAAACATGGTGGTGGCAGCATCGTTCTGTAAAGATGCTCTTCTTCAGCCGGGCCAGGAAAGTCACTTGCTTAAAACAGAGCATTCCTGCAGGAGAACCTGAAAGTTGCTGTTTACAGATGTTTTCCATCCTATCTAACTCAGTTTGAGATATTCAGCAAAGAAGAATGGGAACAAACATTTCAGCCTCTAAAAGTGCAAAGCGGGTAAAGATCCTAAAAGACTTACAGCTGTAATCGTGATGATAGGTGGTTCTACTAAGTAATGATTCAGGGTGAATACATATACACGTCAGACCTTTCCATTTTTTTTAAAGTAAAGAAAAAGGTAATACAATTTAATTTCATTTTTTCCACTTTACGATTCTTTGCTACTTTGTCTTTATTGTTTACACAAAATTCTCATCACATGCATTGAAGTTTGTGTATGTATTGTGGGGAAAAAAAGGAAAAGTTCAAGGATGAAGAAGGTACTATATATGGAAGGTAGGAATGACTTAGTGGTTAAGGTACTGGGTTAAAGAAGTTACCACTGTTGGGCCCCTGAACAAGGTCCTTAACCCTCAATCTCTCAAATTGGTTCCAATGACTTCAACATAAAGTTGGCGCTGGCTAAATGCTGGGAATGTAAATATATGCATGATACATTATAAATGTCCTGCCGGGTGCATGTTCCTGCTTTGTACCTAGTGTGCCCGGGTCCACTGTGACCCTGACTGGGGGGAACAAGTCATTGGTAAAAAATGTATGCATTTCATTATGCAATATCAGAACTTAAACTGGGGTTGCCTTTGACTAGCATCTTGAGGTGATTTTATTTTGGCCGCTGCGGTCCAGCATCTGACCAACAGCTGGAGAGATTCAACAGGCGAGCAACAGTCACATCAGTGTGACCGAGCGGGTGTGTACAAAAAAAACCACCTTCAAGGTGTCGGAGGCGAACAGTCGCTGTAAAGCACAAACACGCTGCGTGGGGATTAAAGCTCGACTCGTTACTGCTGCCGTGCTGCTGGAACAGACGCTCGGACCCGCGACATTTACACTCGTCTGCTCGGCTACAGGTAACGTTGTTGTGGGATTGGTTTATACTGGGAGTGATGCGACACCTCGGACTGGGAAGTCGAGTCTTTCTGTTGGGCTTGTATTTATAGAAGCACGAGGATTGATACACTACGCAGCCTGTTTACCGTATATGTGCTGCGTTTTTGGAATTTTGAAAAAAATAGATCCCGTTTCGGAATATCTTTGTGTCTTAAATGTAATTCAACGAAACTGGGAACAGTCTGTTTAAATATCCGATATCTTTGACTATTTATTTGGGACAAGTAAATTGGCACGTGTTTTTAGATCGTTGTTTACATCGATAATTCCTTGTAAATAAAGTTTGGTGACGGATTTGTTGCGTGCAGCGCGTTTGTCTGCCGTCGAACGAACTTGGTTGCGATACTGCGAGACCCCCAGTAGACAGTAAACACGTCGGTTATTCCAGAACGGACAGTGCAGGACGGATTATGGTGCTTCAATCTCTAACTAATCTCATTCAGTCATTCTGTTTACCGATGACCGGATTTAATCCAACAAGTAACCCGCGTGGCGCATGCGCACTTTGCACCAGTGTCTGTCCAGTGTCTGTCCACTAATTATATTGTCTGGGAGAATCGTCTGGTCTGAGTTGGTGTAAAATCACTGCTACACTGGGTGTAATCGAACTGGAATGATGTTCTTGAAAATACTCTATTGTTTAATGACATTATCCAGAACAACAATGCCAATCTTGGGTGGCAGAAGTCCCGGGTTTGATTACTTAGTGTGCATGTTTTTCATGTTTGTATATTTTTGCCTGGTACTCCGGTTTCCACGAACTGTCAAAGACATGCAGTCAGGTTAAGTGGAGATATTGAAATTGTCCTGTGTGTGTCTCTGTACTCGACAGACTGGCGATCTGTTCAGGTGCTTAGTGTATTCACCCAGTGTGTGTCCAACCATATTACTAAATTGAATTAAGCGTAGATGGTAAAATTGGATGGGTGGATGGACGGTGCAGATTTCCAAGTTAAAAAGTTGTAAACAAATTGAGTTTACACTCGTGATTTTACTCTTATTTTGAGTCATTTATCTGTCCTTGAGTGCACAGTTTGATGACACATGAATGCACATATTTTTGACACTGAACAATTTTGTCATCAGCAATGTCTCCAGTGGTGATACAAAACATAGAACTTGTGCTGTTGAA
The DNA here is from genome assembly GCA_028566735.1 of Ammoglanis amapaensis. NCBI lineage: Eukaryota > Metazoa > Chordata > Actinopteri > Siluriformes > Trichomycteridae > Ammoglanis > Ammoglanis amapaensis. The sequence continues at coordinate 2,594 of JAOUQU010023051.1, read as the reverse complement.
TTATATATGGACAAATAAAAAGGGGATCTAATTTTATATAAAAAATAACCTACCAAATGTATTTGGCATTTTGCAGTATTGACAGACTGATTGGTTGTTGGTTGTAGAAGACAGAATAAGAGATGCAGTCATATTTGTATACTTATTGAATATGTACGGCCATGGATGGATGCGTGTGCGTGTGTGTGCATATGTGTTAGTGTGAGTGTGTGAAGTGGCCAAAAACCCAAACCTTAACACTCATAATGCTTTTATTGTGTATTTTTATGTGAGCAGGCCATACCCCCTGCAACCAGTCCCCCCCCCTGTACTAATTACAAGGCAAACACCCTCTCCTAATAATCTATAACTCAATCTTTACTTTTCTTATAAATAACAATTATTTCTATAGACTTCAATATCCAATGAAGGTCACCTCAGTCTTGTGATTGTGTAGGCAGGATAATATGATTTCTTTCTTCATCATAGTCACCAAAGCATTTGGTAACAGCTAATTCTAATTCTCGGTGGACGGCAGCAATATAATCACCCTCATCAGGATAGAAATGTTTTACCATTGATTAGTAATCAGTCAGAATGTTTGTTTTTTGGAGTTGTGGGCACAATACTTACACACCTGCATAAATCAAGCAGGAATGTATAATGCCGCACCAGGCCTGATGTGTATGCTACAAATTAACCTGCCAATTTGTTGACGATTGTATTTATTTGTTTGACAGTATCATTTTCTATACACATCTTTGCAGACAAATATCAAATAATATTGAGTAATGGACTACACACATCACACATATATGGTTGCTTTATTGGACTAGTTTTGGAATATAGGGCGATGCTCAAAGATTAAGTTGTTAGACACCTAGTTGCAATTAGTGGATCTGTTGCCCACGACCTGTAACAAATGACCATCTGCTAAATGTTGTAAATGTAAAATGGATCAAAACATCAGGGGAAAGTTAACTGAGGGGTTCTCAAAGCAACGGAATATGTATGCAAAGCTATGATGCACCATATTGTCAACAAATGGCTCAGAGAATGTGTGATAATGATTCTCCTGAGGTTTTGCATTTGTTCATTTTTATGTTGTATTATGTTGCTTGGAACAATAAGATTTATTTTCATATAATAAGAAGTTTTATTTTGCAAAGAAAGCAAACAGAATATAAATGATTCTTGGTACTTTAGAGCACTTCGAGCCTGTACAGTAGGCATGTCCAAAGTCCGGCCCGGGGGCCACTTGTGGTTTATATTTTCACTGTCTTGCAGAACTATGTGGCCTGTCTGTACATTTTGAAATATACACATCCAAAAAAGCTATTTTATATTTCACCCTAAGAACGCAGTAAACAGTTCAAGTGTATGATCGTGTAAATTTCTAAAGAGTTCTTCAAATGAAATGAGCGTTTGTGTAACTACAAAACTATATAGAAAACATTTCTGGATTCAGATTTCCAAACCAATATTGGAATAATGATTTGTTTTTAAAAATTCTGATATTGGTTTCTCAATTAGGAATGAAAAGAATGAATGATACATGGATTAAACTCTATAAAATAGTTTATTGTTAATGGTTCAAAGAATGTCAGACTGAATGGTCGCCCCCCCACACGTTTTTACCTCATCAAATGTGGCCCCTTTTGCAAAAAGTTTGAAATTCCCTGGTGTCTAGGCCGACCATTGGTGTCTAGGTGGGCTTGTGCACCCAATGGTTGGGGGTTCAAATCCAGGCTCTGCTACACAGCCACTGTTTGGTCCTTGAGCAAGACCTTTAACCCGGTCTGCTCCATACGTTGGCTGACACTAGGCTCTGACCCTAACTTTCAGACAACAGTTGGGATATGCGAAGAGAAACATTTTGTTGTACTGTACATCTGTGTATGTGTAATGACAAATAAAATTTTAATTAAAAAAAAGAATTTAATAGCTAGGCCAACGATCTTATTTAAACTAACAAACTACAATTACACCCATTATCCCACATGTACAATTATTATTGAATGAGGTTTAAGAACTGAAAGCCTTGCTTAAGAGCTTAAAGGCCTAATGGTAAAATGCCCTGACTGCCAAGCTGCCACTATCTATCACAAAAGTGAACTTGGAACAGTGATTAATTGTCCAAGAGATGGTGAAAAGTTTCTCCATTAACACACCGATTCATTCAAAAGGTCACAAAAGAATGTGACAGAACATTTAATAAACCGCAGATCTTTCTATTGTCAGTGAAGGTCAGCATTCATAATCTAGCATCAAAAAGAATCTGCCTTAACAAGACTTAACACGACTTAACAAGGCTTTCAAGGAGTGTCTTTACATAATCGTGAACCATGTTGAGATGTTGTTGCGCGGCTATAGAAACTCTTTAGTGTAAAGTCTTTCTACAAAGCTTAAGAGTTAAAAAGAATTTCTAATTACTCAAAAAAAACCAAACGTTATTTGCAGTGTTTGGTTGAAGTTGTTTATTGCTGAGAAGAGCAATCAGTTATAAAATGTGTTTATTTGTTAAAGGAAATGGTTTACACCAGGGGTCACCAACCTTTTTGAAGCTGAGGGCTACTTTTGGGGTACCAACTAATGCGAAGGGCGACCAGTTTGAT
>JAOUQU010022944.1:0-18012 GCA_028566735.1 Ammoglanis amapaensis | reverse complement strand
AGGACCCAGCAGTGTAGCGGAGTGTAGCAGAGCCTGGATTTGAACCCCCAACCTTTGGGTTCCCAGCCCAACGCTCTGCCCACTAGGCTACACTGTCCCTATATGAAGGGTCCTTCGAATTGGGACAGCATTGTCGCTGTGCTGTGATGCAACCGGCCCTCAAATGCGTCCTTCGAAGGACCATGAATTGGGATGCATCTTAAAAACAGATGCCTGGTTAAGATGAATGAGACAGAAACTAAAACCCACAGGCTATTTTTTGCCGTTTTTAATGATTCATAACGACTTAATGACTGACATTTAATATGTTTAGTGGCTTGCTTGCATGGAAACGACATTTAAGTCCTTCCACATTATACTGTAGACATAAAGTGTGGAGGAAATTCTTTTTGTGTCTAGCATTTCTACTAGGTCATGATCCATCTCCAGTGGAAAATAAGGACTTTCAGTTGATCAAACAACAAAGTGTTCATTCCTTTCGCCTGTTAAAAGAATGTCCATCAGACTTAAATCAAAGACAACCCTTTTCTATTCATAAGGTATGACCCCTAACCTTGTCCCAATGGGAAAGTCTGTGTAGAAATCCCCTATTCTACACCCGGTCCTTCAATGCTGCTCAGGCTCAGCGTGAGGCCGAGGCGAAGGGAAAAACTGTGAGTGTGTACGCTGGTGGTGGGGGGAGTTGTTTCTGTCAGTCATGACTGCATACATTGTATACTGAATTGCAGACCCTCCCCCTATCATTGACTGGAAAGTGGAACATTCCACTTTCTTAAGTAGTATGGTGTCATCGTACTATCGGGTATTTGCCCCACTGGTTTGATCCTGTAGTTAGAACTGACATTTTTAAAGCATGTTATTCTGGGATATGCAAAAATGAGATGGGGGCTAATATAAGCTTGCCAAATATATTCCTATAATGAATTTAGAAACAAGTCTGTGCTGTAGTTTTCCCACCCCTCCCTCTTTCTCGTCCACCTCTTGCAGACAAACTGGCTGTAAGGGATTTTTGCACCACGTGCATATGGGTTCTCAGGCAGCTCCTAAGAAAAAATAAAAATCAAGAGGCCCCAAAGTGGTAGTCTCCTGTGTTCCCTTCCACCCGGTACTTATAACTAATTTTGGCTTCTGTTCTTGGCTTCTTTAGTACATGATTGTTGATATATGAATGCATAAATTACTTAGTATTCATATACAAAACTGGAAAGAACACAATCAAGTGAAAGGCTATTAAAGGAGAACTGACCATTGTGGGTGAATCGATAAAAACATAGATGTGACTAAACATTATGCACCATCTGGTTTGAAGCTATATCGAGTATGTAGTTGAAAAGACAGTATTGAATAAAATTTCCACTACATGCAGACAAATCAGTACTCTGCGGATGTGAGTTTCTCTCACATATGCTCACATACACTTGAGTGACCTTCCTGTCCGGCCCAGCCAAAAGGGAAGCAATAAAACTGGAAGATTTCCTGAAGTACAGCCAGTTCCTACATTATAAAACTGGGTGGCATTAAATGATCCAAAAAGAAGCTTGATGGTAAATGCAGATAAGTGAACTGTACTGTGCTTTGTAGATGCCAAATGTAAGTGCTGTACATAAGTAGGTGCTGTACAATAATCAGTAAAAAGATGTGCTTTTTCAAAGGCATTAACAATAGTACATTTACACATACACAATAGAATTGTGAATATATTTGTTAATAGAATTGTGAATAGAATCTATATTTGTTAATCGTTTCTTCTAGTCCACTTTTCTTGATGCACTTTCGTGGGTGCTGCAGGTGAATGTGCACTTGTGCTCATTCATCTTTATTACATTGGTAAACCCCTTACTGTGGCAGATACTTCACAAGAACAAGCAAATGGAGACGGAGCAGAATGGGATAAGGAGCCTGTGTTTCCTCCCACAGTCCAAAATCATGCAGTAAGATTATTTGAAGCCATTAAAATGCTATAAACTAGTATATAGTAGTGCTGGTCCAAAGCCTGGATAAATAAGAAGGGCAATGTCAGGTAGGGCAACCAGCAAAACAAATATGCCAATATAATATTGTGGGTCACTGTAGTGACCCCAAACTGTAGCAGCCAAAGAAAAGTTGTTACCATAGATGTAAAAATCTCTAATAGGTTGACGTACATTAGTGATTACCTCCTATTTCGGAGGTATCCTGATTCACCTCCTATTTTATTATTTTATTTTCTCTAAATGTTTCCTCTCAACATTTTCGGAAATGTGTTAAAAGCCCGAGATGCAGGAATGGGTGTTTATTTACAAACTGAACCTAATAAGACAAAATATGAACTATCTTGCGTTCAAACTTTTGCTTTAGTTGTGTGGTGGGTACAGTTTGGCAAAGGTCTGGTACAGTACTTAATGTTCTTTATATTTTCCCAACATTAGCTTCTGTTTAACAAGTTTAGTCTACACATTTTCAGATTACATACTGTCTGTACTAACACTAGGTACAAGTGTTAAAGTCCAGGTGACATTCACCTGTTATACTCTTACAACTAGACAAAATACTATCTTCATAGACATAATGCCATCACACCCACACACACACACTCTCTCTCTCTCTCATACACACACACACAGAGAGAGAGAGAGAGAGAGATAAATGTGTGTTAAAGCTTTAGAAATAACTGTGTTAAAGAATTAAAGTCTTAAAGATTAAAGTCTTCTGTGTGCCTTTCACTGCAGATACACATCTTCAGATTCACACAGAAGGATAGTCATAATACATGTGATTAAGTGTTTAACATTGCTTGTTATATAATACAGCAAATTCTTACTATCAAGAATTTAATTCACTCGTCTAACAAAACAATCAAGTCTGCTATAAGTTGACCAAAACTACTAACTGTAAAAAATAATTTTCTGTAGAATATACTTTTAGAATAGCTGTTCATATCCATAATCCTTGATAAGTTCTGTGATATTCAGCCAAAATTAAATGCTAGCTCAGATGCATTTGTCTTAAGCAGCGGACATTACTGATAGGGGGCAGATATGACCTGTATAGTTAAACTGAAGCAGCAGGGGTTCTACACCACAGCAAATTTTTCAGACACCACAGAGTAAGGCCTGGAACATATTAAAAACCACCAGTAGGAGGATCTCAACCAGCCACATCACACAGTCAAATAAGTTCTAGTCCTATTTTGCCATGGAGAACATAGCTCACTGTCATTGGGTGAACGAGTACTCGGGGTTTACTCATCAGATCGGGCTGAAATCTTTGTCTCTTGTACAAACCCTATGGCCATTCAAAAGAAAATTCCTTACTAGTTATAAAGTTTTAGTTTCTGTAAAAACTTAACTCATGGATTGATTCTTGCTTTGTATGCGGATATTTGGACAATGCGTGTTCTAACAAACAAACTTCAGCCAAGCCTGTCTGCCACTGGTGGATTTTAAAGATTTACATTATGAATATAGTATGTAGATGCTCTTATCAAAAGGGAGTTACATAGTAAACATTACCATACTTACCAAACATGACCAAATCTCTAAAAAACATTGTAAGAACCAAAATGAGAGTTCCCCCCACCCCAACCATCTAAAGATTAGAGGTAGCAGCCTTGGGAATATAAACCCAAAACCTTAGGAAAATTATTCAAGTATTCTAGCAGTGACTGTACTTTCCAAAAATCTAAATAAATTTTGGCATACCTGACAACATAGTCAGCTACTTCTTCAGGAGAACGAGCAAGCGTCGTCTTACCATTTCAGTCAGTGTGTTATACTCAAGACAGAGAGATTCAAAGTACATGACCAAAACCACACTGTCCATCTCAGGAGCAGCATTACTCCAATTACAGGACATAGATCAGAAACGTACTAAGGCTGCACACATACATGTACTTGCATGTCTGTGTAGAACTGGAAACTCTTTAAAAACTTATTTTTTCCTGCCTTGACAAAACCTCTTCTTGTCAAGCCATCCAATTTGGCCAGACAGCCAGGTTCAAGGTTATGCAAAGCTTTTTTTTATTTTAAAACGGAGACCACTGATGTCCTGACAACATAGGTTGTTGAAGTCTCACTCGGTTTGGGTCATTTAAAATACTAATAAACTAAAATAATATTTTTTTTTATTAATATTTTGCCAGCACCATACTACACAATACTGTGACAGAATATTGCAGCCTGAATAACAAATCACAACATTGAATCATTTGTTTATACATATATTTAAAAATTTAGCCTGTAATAACATACATATGGTAGAATGACTACCCTCATGACTCTGCTGTGACATCAGACCCACCTGAACAGTTAATAAAAACAAATGAATGATTCACAATGTTCTTATTATATTCCAATGTAATTGGCAATGTTCTTTCTGAAGGAAACCAGTTCGCTTCCAAATCTGGTCATTTCTGCATCAACAACTGAACGTTTCTCTGCCTACTTAAGGCACTGGATTCAAATAGTTTTTTGTGTGTGGACAACAATAAATCTTCAATCTTAAAATTCCCTTTATGTACACTTTTCTTGACAGAAAAATCGCAAGTAAAACAAACCGGCAATTTAAGCTGCAACATGATATTTACAAGAAAACTACATTCTAATACATTAAATCACATATACACTCCAAAACATCCTCTATAAAAAAAAACCAACAAAAATTATAATTTAACCTCCCAGCATCCAGCATATATGGAAATATTTCAGCAATGATACTAAATCAAATCTATTATTCGTGTTCTTTTAAATGTAATAATGTTTATAAGATGATTTCCTGAATGCTAAGGGAGATGTTTGTAACTGTGACTGCCTTTTAAAAGACTTTTTAAAGTGAAGCATTATTTCACCATATCCCAGAATGCCAGGAAACAAATAATTCACTGCTAATGATATTTATTTACAGAATTTAGCTTCTATATTGTGGTGGCCAAAATGACATTTTTACAGTTTTTAAATACAAAGCTCATGTCATGAAATTTTCAGAAATATCAGTTAAATTATTTTCACACATTCTTGTTGTTCTAACAGTCTTTAAGGTTTAAGTACAATTGTTTGCAGTATTCCTATGTATTTACATTTAAATTTTAAATACAAGACAAAAACTACCTGAGTCCTCAGCAGATACAGAAGATAGATTTGTTTGTCCACCTACTTTATGTATTATTAACAACCTATAACAAGGCCAGATGAAGTTAGATAACTATTACTTAATAAAATAATATATTGTGTTTATTCAGGTTGTCTGCTTGAACCGGCGACCTTCTGGTGTCTAGCCTAGTACCTCAACCACTAAGCCATCACTGCAAAACCTTTAATCACAAATAATTGTTGCAAAAAATGCAAACACAAATGAACAAATGTTTTATAGCACTCTAAACTAAAAGTGCATTCATGTAAACCATGTGAAGGTAGACCAGTAGCATATTAGCAGCTTGTTAAAGAAAACAGAAACATGGACTGTAAACCATGTTGACCATAAACAAACTACATAATGTTGGGGATGTGAGGTAGATTGCTCTGTGTATTATAAATTATTGGCACTCTATGTTAAAGTGGTTGACAGGTTTGAATAGAACAAACTAAAAATACAACGTAAATCTAAAGTTTTATTCAAGTAAATAATTATTCTGCTGGAATGTGGAGCCATCGCCTATGGAACCATCAAAGCTTCTTGAAAAAGACAGACAAAGTCTCATTTAAAATTGTTTCATACATCAGGCATTTCATATTTAATTAAGTTAAGCATTTTACATGGATCTTATTATTTTCAAAATATAGTAATGAAGCACATGTGTTTAATGATACAAATGCTACAGCTAATTTACATTTAAGAACTGGGACATGTTCTAAACCTGGTCTCCACAAATACAGCCTGAAATGTTTTGTTAAATTAGAAAATCATCTAATGTGACTGCAATAAAGTAATTCTTGTCATAAAACGCTTTTTCCTGAATCGAATTTAAGGTCTTTTAGAGGCAGATCATAGTGCACAAACAGTCTTCCCTCTGCATAGATACTCCTCCTGAAAATGTTTTTACAATGTGGTTCATCTCTTAATTAAACTGAGAAAAGGCAAGATAATTAAATTATACAAACATACTAAAGCTAAATCTTTTATGAAATGAGAAAACTTCTTAGTTTCTTATACGCATACTGTAATTTTGGCACATTTATAGCACATCAACTCAGTATAGAGGCTGAAAACAGTTACAGAAGTGACAAATATAAGCTGGTCTTCGTTATAAGCAGCACATTGTTGAAAGTTACATAAATGTGAAGAAAAAACATGTTTTGGTCAAAAATATGAACCTGTTAAAAGATGGTGAATGAGACTTCGACTGAAGAAGACTACTGCACCCACTCTGCTACTAACTGCTTCATCCTGGTTGGGGTTACAGTGACACTGAACACAAGTAAGTACACAAACCTATCTATTGCAAGGCAACATGTGTTTACCCATTTAACTGACAATAAAAAAAGCATTTTAAAACTACCAATAAAAGGTAATACTTTTTAAAAAGAACAATTGGTATTGAAATAGTAAGTAAATTGAACCTATATAATATGCCTGCGCTTTTCTTTTAAAAACTAGAATTTAAATACCAAAAATAGAACTGATCTATCTAGTTAGCACTAAATGCCAAATGACTAATCATTACATTTGTTAAAACTGCACGTCTACAAAAATAGATAACCTCACTTTCCAAATGCAATGTGAAATATAACATTCAGAGAAAACACAATGTTATATATTGGAAATGACAGTATTGCATGTTCTGCTAATGCAAGACCAGCTTCCTAAACACTGTATCTATTGGAAAAAGCGCTATAGAAATAAAGTTGACTTGACTTGTATCCTATTTGCCACAATGAGGAGCCTGGTAAAGCTGTTCCGTATTAAACAGTTATAACTCAAAGTGTGAGATTTGTGATGTTATTTACATTCCCATCCAAAACTAACAGGGACTGTCCACTGGGTCATCTATCATGCTTGCATGAAGTACCTCAGAATTATAACTCAAAACAGCCCATACTCACTTCTCTTATCAGCAGAATAGAGGAAGAAGGAGAGTGAACGAATAAGAAAAGGATGCAAGAAAGATGACTGGACTAAACACAATGGCATTGTACTGCAAAACTGGAACATGTTGCAACAACAAAAACTACATTTTACACAGCAGCGAATAATTATAATGAACATTGGATCGTTGATTATTGATTTAGCGGGATGTAAGATTTTATTTTAGTTACATTTGCAGCTGGTTCAAATTGTGGTCGACTTGCTTTCTTATTATATCAAAAAACCCCAAAGCTTTTGTTTGAAGGCAATCATGTGTACCGGAGTACTTGAACGCAATTGCAATGCTAAGTAAACCCAGAAAATAATACAATAGAAACAAACCAGATCCTGCAACACCCTCTTTGTGAATACAAAACCACATTGAACTGCTATGTAAATGTAGCTTTCATATCGCAACAGATAAAAAGCAAGACAAAAACAAAAAGGAAAGTGATTGAAAGAATGTATAAAAGAATGAGATAGACATGTGGGAAAAACAGTGCAAACTGTAGAGGGGCATGATAAGATTTAGCTTGCTGCTTACACTAATGAACATCACATTAAGGGCTCTTTGAGCATCATCATCATGATCAAATTATCATCTTACATCATCGTTAACTCATTTAGTATCATCCATGGAATCTGTATCATGTTCACACCATATACGTTTAAAGCTTTAAAAAAATATTATGGCAGCTTTTCAGTCAAACTTGAGCTAAATATCTACAGTCAAAAATAGGCACTTTCATAAACTATATAATGATAAGGCTGTGAGCTTCAGTTGTTCACAAGTATTTTAACGAAATGCTGAGATCTAATTGGCTCCAGATTGACAGGCGCTCCTCTTCACAACTTCAGTATTTGAATATTTCACTGAATACATGCTCTCCAGTCTTTTGGCACAAAGTCCTGTTGAGTGCTGCGACAAGTCAAACTGAATTCAGAAGTGAATTTTAAATGGTCTCTTTCCAAAGTGCTCAAGAGGTATGTTACACCTGGACCTCTCAATTCTCTGTTTGACAGTCGCACTATTAGAGAACTATCCATGGCTTGATTTCTCAGGGTTGATGAGAACCAGGGCAAGAGATCAGCATTCTAGAAAAAAAAAGAAGAAGAAGGGTTATACTGACATGATACAAACAATAAAATATTTAATGCTAGAAACTGAAAGCTAAAAGCTCATTTTATTACTGGCTGCTCAGTTGGATAGGGTTTTATGTCTTGTGTTAGCCACGTGGTTAAAAGACCCTGCCATGATGTTCCCACATAATACAATCAATTAGCCATAATACAAGTTAAACTAGAATATACAATCACTAAAATGCAGCAGTGTGCTTTCTGTCTGTATGGCTATATAATGTGATTGTGACAATACATTGTCCTCTGACCCAGAAGTAAAAAAGGTTAACTATATATTAACCTTACAAACAATGTTACTGTGCCGTTTTAGCTTTTTGCCGTTTCCTTCAGTCGAGATAATGTTAGGTTCCAGGACTACCTTGGAGCAAACACTGATCAATACTGTGTGTCAAGCCAAGATGTCGAGATGCAAACAATTTGAAAAATCAAATCTAAATACGTCATTTATTTTCAGTGTTTAGCAGATACTCTTGTCCAGAAAACATGATCATACTCAAATTTAAGTATACACCAGTTCAAAATATAAATCTGTAGACACCCGGTTCGAACCAAGTATTTATAAAAATAAAGTATGAGGGAGTTAGTTTGCACTAGACAGATTAAATGCTTAATACAGAGGTGCGGTTCATAGGGCAGGGTCAGCCATTGTATAGTAACCCTAGAGCAGAGATTGTTAATAGCCTTGATCTAGTGCTCAACAGTGGCTTTATTGAGAGTTCAAATCTCAGTCACAATACAGTCAAAGCTCTACGCACTTACCAATGTCCCCAACACTCCAATAGACCATACAGGACGAACTTGGACACAATAACGTGTATCGAATGGTTTTCTTCTTACTGCATTGTGCAGTAAAATCTTAACTTGCTTTGCAAATCTGATGACAAACCATGTTCACCAACAATTGTTTTCAGAAGTACTCTAAGCCTACCTTTTTTGTTCTTTGAATGAACATGAAGTGTGATGGATGGTAGAATCCTTATGGTCATAAACAGTGATGTAAACTGACGTATTTGATGATGTGTGTTATACAGTGAGTGGTGTACCTTTAACTATTCTTGCTTACAATGAATCGAGCCTTTCTCCATCTATATTCTGTTTTTTAACACTGCAGTACAGTTTAGTCATATAAAGAATAGATTTGAACCTGCAAACTGACAGATTCACAAAAGTGAAGACACCAGGCCAAAAAAACGGACAACATTTGATTCTCTTAATAACGCTCTTAGTACATAAAAAACAGAACAATTAATTATGTGCCAGAAAAAATAAACATACTGCTTTTGCGAAGAACTGGTGACTGATGTTCTCTCGGTTCAATAAATTTCTTTTATTCACTGCACTAAATGTTAAATGTGCCCCCCCCCCAAACGACATTTCTGTTCCTTCTTTCACTATGCTAAATTTAGTCAGCCCGGAACAAGCTATTCACGCCAAATCACAACAACTCAGTGAGTGTCACAATCACAAGAAGAAAGTACATACTAGCATCCCATAATCATGCGCACAGTCTTGTAACACTATGGCAACATCAAACAATGGATGGACCAATTGGCAAGTGATTACAAAATATCAGTTTTAGGGCCAAAACTAGTCTCTTTTATGTCAGATGTTTAATCAACGTCTAAAACAGCAGTCATGACCACAGCTACAACCATAAACTTTTCTGTATCTTATAGAATCTCATAGTAAGAAAAATACGGTGTAATAAGAGAATTCTGATAGCTTAGGGTGGGGCAAACCAAGTAAAACATTAACATATTCTTCAATTTGCTCTCCATCACTTAAATACACCTTGTAACATAGGGGATGTTCGTACTATGGGAAGTCTAATAATCTCTTTCTTGACAGTATCCAAAGTTCTGTTTTTGATACTCATGTGCGTTTGCATTACACCACAAGCGGGTGGAAGAACTTCCACGTTTTTTTTTCTTCCAGGAAGTAAATGCATGAATGAAACAAAACATTAGGACCACCTGTCTGATCTTTTGTTAAGACAGCTTAAACCACCAAGATATTGACTGTATAAGACAACTGGTAATACAATATTATCAACAGGTGCTTCACCTTTTGTACATTACGGGTGGATGTGGGGGAACTGTAGAAAACAGGTTTTGTTGGACCAGTTAACCTTTCTTCCTTCATAGCTCAGATGTACAGTTTATATATACATACAAGCAGAAATACTCAACAGTGCTGTGTAGTAACACACTATGGAGATTTTTTTAAATGACTAGCACACAGCTTAGCCAGTCTCCAAAAAAGCTAATACACACCTACCACTGGTGATCACAGGTTGTGTATTTCTAATAAAGAAGCAATGCATTTAAACAGTAGCTAAACTCTGGATAGTACTGTTATACCTGATGTGAACATGGGTGTGTACTACAGAGAGCGAGAGAGAGAGAAGAGAGAGAGACTGCCTGTCCCCCCGAGGGTGTCCATACACAGTATAATAAATGTCTTCTTGAATTAATGCTGCTGTGACAGACACATGCTTACACAAACACACCTATTTCTTAGAAGAAAACTACAGCATCATGGTGATGGTGCAAGTAGTTTTATGCTGAACACATGCAGGTTAGCGAGTTCAGTATCCTGCTGTTATTTACTTTGTCTGTCGAGTTTCACATGCTCCCCCCATGCTCCCACATGCCTGTCTTTCTTTAATGACACGGATTATCAAGCCGCTATAAGGTGGTTAAGGTGCTGGATTAGTAATCAGTAGAAAGCTGGTTCCAGCCCAACTACTGCTAGGTTGTCACTCTTGGGCTCTTCAGCAAGGCTCTTAACCCTAAATTGTCCAGACTGTATAGTTTAATTGTACAAGTAAGTCACTTTGAAAAAAATGTAAACAAAATTAAAGTGATTAACTGTGAGTGAGTGATATGTGTAGTTAAGCTCTAGACGGAAAACAGCCCTGTGTTAGCAAGGCCCTTAACCCTTAATCGCTCGAATTGGTGGTCCTTTGTAATTATATGATAATTTTAATTGTAAGTCGCTGTAAACGAAGGAATCTGCTAAAAACTGAAAATGTAAATGTTCCCACAGAAAGACATGATTGGTTCTTTGGTGGGTGACTGAGCTCCTGTGATGGATTAGAGTCTTATGTGGTTTGTGTTCCCATGGATTCTAAGAAAACCTGCCAGGACTTTGACCTGGAAAATGGTCATGACTCAAGGAAATAAAACGGACACAAAAAAATCCACTTAACGAACATGAAGATACATGATTTTTATAAAAGAACACAGTTCAAAGTCACACACAAACACACACATGGAATTAGATCAGATTTTATGTTGTGTCAAGTACGCATTTGCAGTCGGTATTTACGAGTGTGAAATCAATACTGTGTGTGTGGACACTGACTAATACAAAATGTTCTAGACTGAGGATAAGCGAGCGCTGTGGAAAAAGCCAAGCAGAGCAAAGGGAAGTGGTTGAGAGATCTATCTCACGGACATCGCCATTTCCTCCACCCACATGCATACAGATAAATCCCATTTTATAGTGGTATCTATACTGTGGTGGAGACCCCCATGCCAAGGCCACAAGCAAAGTGCTGAAAAGTTTCCCCCAGTGTAGTCATATCCAATAACACCGCTACATTTCTCTCTTCCACTTATGCCAAAAAAGAGCCGTCACACATTAGCAGACACATTTTTTTGTTTTTACAAGACACATATGTGGCAGTCACGCACTTATATCTTTTTGTCTACCATATCTGGGCACATACCATCAACCAGCCAGCAGAGATTGTAATTGCAGCAGTTATAAGAAATCCCCAAAACATTATCTGTGTAGACACCTAGCTTGCCGATTCAAACTCAAGAATGTCATGGTAGTAAATTTTAGCACTGTGCTACCTAAATACCACATTTGTGGTAGTATTTGAAAATAATTATTACTGTATTGTGAATTAATTGTCAACAACATTTAAGCATATTGGAAAATTGGATATTTGGTCCGAGATGCTGGTCGCGTGTGGGTGACGTTCGCTATCCGAAATTTTGGTTGCTATCAAAGACTTTTTAAAGAAATGCTTGGTCGTTATCTGAATTGGTCACTATCAGAGGCGTTCGCTAACTGAGGATCCACACCTGAATACAGTATTCATACTTAAGACAGTTTCCTAGGATATACAGATTTATTTTATATATAAACTTACTTAACACATAGCCACATGTATGCATAGACACAAAGATAAAACATACACTTTGAGAAGTGTGAGTAAGCTGTTCGCCCACTATGTGCTTTTTAGTGAAGAATGCATTTAAATATTTTACTACTTAATGTTCAGTTTGTGGTGTGTGATTTGGGTAAAAAGCAGCACTCTTGCTTAAGGACACTGAAGCTGTTTTGCAAGTTTTGAAAGCAGTGTGCCGCTGCTCTTGGCCAATTGCTTGATAAAGAAATGCTGACTAGGGACTTATTGGCTTTAGACAAACTTACACAATAGTCATGTCATTATTTCTAATAACATGTTCATCATATTTCGGGACACACACACTCACTCTCACTCACACTCACTCACTCACTCACTGAGCCATCTGTCTTAGTAGCAAGTTGCTACTGTCTTTATGCTTGTAGCAGTTACACAATACAAGGCAAATCTATTTTTAAATTAAATGTTACATCGTATGGTAAATAAAGTTTTCATGATGTGGATTTAATTTACAATCAAGTTTAGTCATCTATATGTTTTGGTTCAGAATGACAATAAAGAAAAAAAACAGCTGTAGAGTTTAAGAAATTGTCTATTGATTACAGTACAGGGAAATAAAACCATATTCACCGCTCTGAGAGTTCTCAGAACCACGCTGGCCTCAAAAGTTGTAAAATGGAATGAGTCTGGCACAATGATAAGCTCTCAGAAAGAGTATCTATCAATAAAAATTAACAAATAAACAAATAAGAGTTTAATGAGTTGTTCTAAATCAACTAAAAACCTCATTATTAGTCTCTTTCTTTATATAATTTCCCCGATTCTTTTTGATTTTAGTCTGCAAGTATCTAAGCTAGCACCATGAGACATAGTAAAAGAATCAGACATGAGTCAGTTTAGTTATAACACAGATAAGTATAAGATTTTACTCTACACCAAAAATTATTTATATTTATTCATGGATAAATCTAAAATTTTTATTTGTGTGTGTGTGTGTGTGTGTGTGTGTGTGTGTGTGTGAGCGTGCTTGCGTGCATGCATGTAGACACTAATGTAATTGCGGGTAACAGAAGAAGGTAAGAGAAGATCATCTGGTCAGAGTATCTTATAAAGCATGCAAGTTCACTCATGCTGTTTTTAACCCAGTGACACTGAAGCACCAAGGAAACATGACACACCTAAAAGCAGGTGAACCTATACAATATAGTATATTTAGTAAATAAAGCAGCTGCATATAAAAAATATTTTAAAAAGTTTTCTGAACATTGCACAAACTGGACTGTTGGGCTACGCATAGGCGTAGAGCTTCTCTCGGAGCTTACAATCCTGTAACTTAAAAACAAGCACACGGTTAAATACAATAATAGCTTTCATTTCAAGTCTATGATGTCAAAACATGAGCCAACTGATTAAATAACAAATATACAGAACAATGTAGGTTCCATGATGACAAAAGCAACAGACATACGATGTGAAGAGAAACATGATCTTAGAAAATATTGGTATTTCACCTTATATTAACAACGACACTGTAAGCATAAGGTCACTTTATTCAACTGCTCTCATAGCTATCCTGGTAACTTAGTAGAATAAAAATAAAGTTGCCGTCAACTAAACCAGTGGTTAAAACCAGGAGTTTGGGCTCTTATTGCTTAGTACTCACGTATATATAAAAGTCAATTCAACAATCATGCAAAAACAACACTTGGGTACTGTAATCACCAATCTTAATATGTTTTTATTGTTGAATAATCATGAATAATATTGTATAATTATCACTTCTTTGCCTTTTGGCCTAAGAGCAAGCGTAAGGGCTTTATGAGATTATGTCTGATAGTCATTCCATAATTTTTTTGGGGTAGCCATAGGTCTAGAGAGAAAAACTGGCCAGGTGATTACCAGTTTAACGGTTCATTTCTGAGTGAATAACTCACAGTTAAAGTGCCTTTGTACGTCTTATAGCTCCCCGGGTGCTGTGGCTAGAGCTGCCGGCCATGTGCACTCAATCACGTGTGTAAATAGGGACAGTGTAGCCTAGTGGGTAGAGTGTTGGTCTGTAAACGAAAGGTTGGGGGTTCAAATCCAGGCTCTGCTACACTCTGCTACACTGTTGGGTCCTTGAGCAAGACCCTTAACCCTGTCTGCTCCAGGGGCGCTGTACATTGGCTGACCCTGCGCTCTGACCCCAATTTCCAGACAAAAGTTGGGATATGCGAAAACCTGCAATTTCCCCTCGGGGATTAATAAAGTATATATATATATATATATAAAAATGGCATCTGGTTAGATGAAACACAATATATACACAAAATATAATATATAATATACACAATATAAACACAAAATATAAACACAACTTGTCATGTCTGGAGGAGAGTGAATGCTGAGTTGCCAAAGAACACCATACCAACTGTGAAGCATTGGGGTGGCAACATCATGCTTTGGGGCTGTTTCTCTGCAAAGGGACCAGGATGCCTGGTCCATATATGAAAGAATGAATGGGGCCATCTTTTGTGAGGTTTTGAGTGCAAACCTCCTTCCATCAGCCAGGGCATTGAACATGAAACAAGGCTGGGTCTTTCAGCATGACAATGATCCCAAGCACACTGCCAGGATAACAAAGGAGTGGCTTCGTAAGAAGCATGTCAAGATCCTGGAGTGGCCTAGACAGTCTCCAGATCTCAACCCCACAGAAAATCTTTGGAGGGAGTTGAAAGTCCATGTTGCCTGCTAACAGCCCCAAAACATCACTGCTCTAGAGGAGATGGGCCAACATACCAGCAACTGTGTGTGCCAACCATGTGAAGATTTATAAAAAACGTTTGACCTCGGTCATTGCCAACAAAGGATATAGAAGTATTGAGATGAAATTTTGTTATTGACCAAATACTTATTTTCCACCATAATTTGCTATTAAATTCTTCAAAAATCAGACAATGTGATTTTCTTATTTTTTTCCTCATTTTGTCTTTCATAGTTGAGGGGTCTATTTATGATGTTAATTACAAGCCTCTCTCTTCTTTTTAAGTGGGATAATTTGCATAATTGGTGACTGATTAAATTCTTTTCCCAGCACTGTATTAGATTTAGTAATACTTAGGAGACACAAACGTCTAGTTGGTGTGAGTGTATAATGTTTGCAACCTTGGTTTGATTTTGCATGTATTAATACAACAGGGCAGTTATGGCCTTAATGGCTTACTTAATGGCTCAAGTACTGGGCTAAGGTCGTTGGTTCAAGCTCTACAACCACCAAGTTGCCACTAAAGAGTTCTTAAACCGTGATTGCTCAAAATGGTGTTCTGTTGTGAAAGTCACTTTGGATAAAGGTATTTGCTCAATAATAAAATGCAAATGAGAGTTTGTACTATTATAGATTACAGTAGCTATGTTGCATCTACACAGAGCCACCGAAACTTTAGTGAGCTACCATTTATTGTATTGAATAGACAACAATACTGCAGATACTGCAATGCTGCCCACAATCGTATAAAAACTGCAGACCTTTAATGTCTTTTTTTAATGATTCCAAATATTTAGCATTTTATTTGTTCCACTCGGGAAAAGATGAGACAATGAAACTTTAAGGGAATGTAAAGAATTCATTCATAATTCAAGATTCTGTCCCTAGTCTTGTGTTTGGTTTTACAAAAAAAAGGAAAACCAACAGAAATTTGTATATGTGCAATAACTTCAGTTATGCATTAAGTTATCTAATCTTTTTACAAGTTCAGTTTTACAGGCACAAAACTTTTTTACAAGCACAAAAACTTTTTAACCCTGATTTGACTCCATATTTGAATGCTATCCATTCTACTTGTCTGAATCATGTAAAGAACAATGCATGTAGTTATGATTCATTAACTCATGGAATTTTCTGTTTTGTTTAACACTACAAACAACACTGTTTTACCCACTTTTTCTGTGTCTTCTCGGCAAGTGATATTGTTTGAGTGGTGTTTCAAATGTATGTGCAGTTGTGGTGAGTTCAATTGTATTTTAATCTTAAACATGAGGAGGAAACCGGAGCACTGAAAGTAAATCCAAGCAGGTATGCGATGAACATACAGTAACCAAATGACTGAGTAAACCAAATGTATGTGTGGAGGAAATGTGTTGTATTATATCAAGTATCTCTACTAATATATGAAATTGTATTAGTCACATTATTATTGATCATTTGTAATACTTTTTATTACTGGTAGTAAGTACATTTTAATGATTTATGTTACTTTGAAATGGTATTTCATTAAGTTTGTTTTTCTTAAGTTTTGGGTTGCATTTTTTTTGTGAGGGGAATCATTATAATTTTTACATTCCAAAGGGTTGCTTAATCAACATTTGTTATTGCATTGAAAAACAACTTTTTTTGCTTTTTCTGGTACCAGTGCAAAAAAAAAAGTTTGTACTTTACCCACTATCACAATATGTGGGTAAAGTGTTCATTTATTATAGACTTATGATGAATGTGTTTTGTGAATGACATAAAATAGACACACGGGATGCAATTTGTACAAAAAATTATTAATTATTTAGATCACAATCTATTTCTATATGTAGTTTCATACTTATGCTCAAATCTCTGTTCCATTACATGACATTGTACACAAAAGAATTTGTTAGCTGTATGAAAGGTTACATGAGCTCCTGATGAAAGAGGAGATGTTTATAACACAAAGTTACACTAACCGAATGATTGTTTGCACAGATTGGAACTTGTCTGTTCATCTAAGCTAGATTTTAATAATATTAATTGCAAATGTTATTCTAATTATTTTATGTTTATGATTCTATATATAAGGATAGAGCTGGAGTGACGAAATCAGGATTCACGGTTGTAACACTAACAGACACTCTGATTTCAGGAAGTGTGTTCACAGATTATTTTATACCGGTTCCTGAATTGGGTGCACTTACAGAAGTTTTCAAATTAGCTGAAGTAAGATCAGCATCCAGGTTAAGTCATGGTAAAGAAAACAAAGACATTTTTTTACATCATCAGGTAAGAGAATTACACATCACAAACTCGTGTCAGCACTTCTGGATGTTATCCAATTATCAAAGCCTGCTAAAATCACTCCTAATAAGGAAGTACAAATGTAGATCTGCAAAGTATGTAAAATTGGTGGGGTGAACCTCAGGCCAAATGTTTTATGCCGCACAATGGTAAATCCTGTTGCTATCATTCTACTTATGTTATTTAGCGACAATGGCCGATGGATTTGACCCATTGTTCGAAGGGAGGATAGATAGAATGTGTACATGCACAATGTGTATGTGTAAAAGAACCTGACATGACTTTTGATTATTTATAAATAGATTTGTTGTCTGTAGAAAAAGTTATTATTTGTGCTTAAGATTATATGTATTCAAAATCGGTTGAGACTTATCCTGCAACTCATCAAGATGTATTGACAGTGGCAAAGAAATCCTCATAATGGAGGTAATACCCAGATTTGGGGTCCCCAGTAAAATTTTATCTGACAATTGCCCAGCCTTTGTTAGCAGAATACTGGCCCACATTGGGAAAGTAATTGGAATGCCCGTTCATAGACAAATTATATCATACATCATATATTATATACATCATCCTCCGATCAGAATCAGAATCAGGTTTATTGGCCAAGTATGTTTACACACACAAGGAATTTGTTTCCGGCAGTTTGTGTCTC
>JAOUQU010022736.1:0-18022 GCA_028566735.1 Ammoglanis amapaensis | reverse complement strand
AAAAACCAAACGGTCCTAATATACACACACTCACACAGTCCAAAAACCAAACGGTCCTAATATACACACACTCACACCGTCCAAAAACCTGAGCACACAATCACAAGTCACTGGACTGTAAGTATATGAGAAATACGACCAGTAAGTCTGTTTGCATTCATTTCACAGTATTTATTATATTCTTATTTTTATTTTTCTCTCTCAGGAAGAAGTTCTGGGACAATCTGACGTCCCCGTTATTTGCTTCACTTCCTCCACCGTCCGAGACCACGGAGGTAAAAAATCAGTTTTTATTACTATTTCCAACAGTCTGAAATCACCGGTGCATTAGTTCATGTTTCATCCAGGTTGTTTATCATTTTCTATTCTTTCTTTTGTGTTTTGTGTAGCCCTGCATTCTGGAGTCTTGTGCTTTCGTGATGAAGATCATCGGTCTGGAAATCTATTACGTCGTCAGGTAGCGAATAACATCTACTCACGATGCTGGAACTGAGTAGTTCAAGTAGATTTGTACTTTCTATAGTAAATTTAACAACATGTATTTGTATTTTCTACTAAGATTTGTAGTCGGCCACATTTGAACTTGTTAAATGACCAAAATTCCATGACATTAAATTAAATGAATAAAAAAATAATCCATTGAGGATTGGGTTGCCAGGTTACACAATTTAGGCAAGTAAACATTTACAAATCTGCTCAAATGCAAGAATCGGGATAAACAGTACACAGCGTGCATGCGATGGAGATTCAGAAATGTAAGAAGGCTTTTCGGCATATTACGAGAGACTTTTCATCTTTTGATTAGATGATTTGATGCTAAACGACACACTAAACCTCCCGAAAGCCGTCAACGTCATTGAGTGTATCTCCGTGGTTACGCCTCCATCTGACCTCTGTGCTGTGTGTTGCAGTGATAAGCTGGACGACTCTCTAAAGGCCGTGCTGCAACGTCTGGGCTCTCAGCGACGCTATGAATTCTGGTCTCAGTATGTGAAGGAGCTGGTGTGCCTGGCCTGTGAGGACGAGGAGAGTGGAATGAGGTCGCTGCCCGAGACTCAGATGCTCATCTCGGCGTGGAGGACGCTCCTCATCCTTTCCACAAGTCATGTGAGTACAGTGAGTACGCTGAACCTGACCCGGGGTGTTCGAGTAATCGAGTCTCAGTTCCTAGTGAACATCATGTACGTGTGCAGCAGGTTTAAATAAGTGTGTGTGTGTGTACAGTCTGATGTTCTGCACCTGAAAGAAGACTCGGTGAGACAGTTGCTCTTCATGGATGTTCTAGAAGCAACCAAAGCGGCAGTAAGTCTCTCTAATGTTTGACCAAGATTCTTATAACTGTTACCTACAGACTACGACGTACAGCTTTTACTCTCTGAATGTTGCTTACGGGTTTTTAATGCAATTCTAGACAAAATCCTCTAGGTGTCATAGTACTGATGTTTTGGTGGTGTTTACATTTTCTCGACTAACGTGTGTGTCTCCGTTTTGTAGTTGTTGACGCCTCAGTCTGTCGCGTGTCTTCGTCTGGGTTCCATGATGACCACACTACTTCTCATCATCCTCAAGCAATGGAAAAGGTGTGTGTGTGTGTGTGTAACTGGCAACCTCAATTTACATTTGAAATCAAACTACTAGAAATGTTTCGGGAACTTCCAGATTTACAGTCACAGTACATCAACATTTTATCCAAAGTGACCTGCAGTACAGATACAGTGTACGGTCTAAGCAATCAAGGATTTAAGGGCCTTGCTCAGGGGCCCAACAGTAGCAAACTAGCATTGGTGAGATTTTTTTTTTTGAACCGGCATCTTTTTCGGGTTATTAGTCCTGCGTTTACGACTGACGGTGTGGTAAAGCTTTTCAAACCCTGGGTCGCAAAAGAAGGACTTTTATTTTAATTAAAATTTTACTTTTGGTGGCTTGTTGACCCACGAAACGATATCGACCCGAGCCTCTGTGTGATCCCACCCCTCATCCACTTCCTGTTCACGTGTTTATAAAGCATCTACGATCAATCAATGATTAAAATATTTCAGAAATGTTGAATCTCTGAAGCCAGTGATGTATATTTCTCTCTTTCTGTCTGCTGTCAGTGTGTTGGTGTCGGCGCCTGCTCTTCTTCCTCCTCTCTCTCACATGTTGGAGAACGTTCTCCAGGCCGATCAGCAGCTGATGGAGAGAACCAAAGCCAAACTCTTCTCAGCGCTCATCTCAGCTTTGCACATTCAGGGTCTCAACGGTGAGTCCATGAGCCTTCATTCACCGGTCCTGCCACACGTCCTCAGCAGCGTCATCGTCGGGTTCTGGGATCAGATCTCACCTGAGAAACTCGCTGCTGGTTTATTATTTTAATTTTGCTCGGTCACTTCACAGGTCGTGGGCTCGGCTTCTGTAACTGATCCCGAACCAAGATCGAAAAGTTTTTATTGCGTACCGACAACAGAAGCCAAATCACAGACATTTCTGATGGTGGATGAGGGATTTGATCAGGAATCGATTCACAATCCAAGATTCGATTCACCAAGTTGCCAAATAAGGTTTGCTACCTTAAAAATAAATAAGCATGAATTATGAGAAAAAAATAGTAAATGTGGGCTTGGTCATAACCTGGACATTGGGAGAGCGGGGTTGTCAGTGCAGTATGGCATTGTGGGTAGGGTAAGTTTTCACGTCCTTAGTTTGATGATAATTGATTCATTAAACAGGATTTCTGATTTAAATCATGAATGGATTCCTTTTATTTCCAAGTTTTCCAAAATGTTCTTTTATTTTATTCTTTAATTGGATATTTTTTTAGATTTCTATATATTAGTCTTTTAAAAGATTCCCACAGACGTGTTCCAAGATCGCAGTTTTTTTATTCAAATGAAAGAGACGAAAGCAGCCTGTCGTTGGTTCTAATCTTAGGAGGAGAAATTACCCAGCTGCCCCAGCTCCTGCTCTGCGTGTGCGAGACAGTCCAGGACGAGGCGCTGGCTTTGATCGACAGCATGCGCCACGTGGTCCAAAAAGACGAGGTCCAGGAGGACCGCATGGAGACGGACGCACCGCGCTGCATCCACCACGACCAGAGAGACTCGGTGAGTATTAATGTAACGGAGAGAGTGAGACGGGAACGTCGCGGGAAGAGAAACGTGAGTAATCGGGTGAGACGGGTAGTGAAAGAACGTGAGACAGAGAGCCAGGAAGTGATAATTGTAGTGAGGAAAGAGTCGAGAATGTGAAGTGAGAGAGGAGAAAAGTGAGTCGCATAGTAAAGAGGGTTTTAATAAAAAACATAAAATCCAAACGAACGTTTATTTGTTTCGTACAGAGTGTAACCGGCAGTGGATCAGGACACAATAGTAATTCAATTGTTATTGTAATTCCATGTGTGTCCTCTAGTGCTCCTATAAACACTTTGTGCTGAATCGGTGCCATTGGACATTTGATTATCGTTTCATCGCAGCACCTGTTAGTGGATAGGATATATAATGCTGGAAAACAAGTGAACATTTGATCTTCTTTTATCTTCAAAGCAGAAAGACGGGCAGCAAATCCGAAGATAAAATGTTTAGTTGCTGCCTAATATATATCCACCCACTAACAGGTGCTGTAATGATTATGTGATCAGTGTCTTAATGTTATGCTCTCTCTCTCTCTCTCTCTCGTTCATCAGGTGTGTGTGCTTGCTCTCCACCTGTCTAAAGAGCTGTGCCGGGCCGATGAGGACGGTGAGCAGTGGCTGCAGGTGATGAGGAAGCTCCCCGTCTTGCCCTCGGTACTCAGCGCCCTGGAGCTCAGTCTGCGCTCCAAACAGAACCTCTTCTTCACCGAGGCGGCGCTGCACCTGCTGCTCACGCTGGCGAGGACCCCTCAGGTACCAACAGACACATGAGTGATGGGTGAGATGCTGGCATCATCCTCACTACTGTCAGATAATCACCAACCATGGTGGCGCCTCAAGTGTGTACGTGTGCAAGTAGCTGCGACACCAAAGGGCTCCAAAGTCACCAAATTATACGGAAATAATGGGTCGGTTATTATTTAGACAAATAAAAAATAATACAAATACAGTATTTATTTTAAAGAGGAAAAAAAATGTTTCCTCCGACTTTTATTTCATCAGAAAGAGTGAAAATGGTTTTGTGTATCGTAGTGACGATTGTTCTTTTATTTCTGTAACGGGTACAAAATACTACAAATATTTTGGAACTTGGTGAACAGTGATGGCGCCCTCTGCTGTTTAAAGTAAATATCGATTCATTAAGCAGGTTAAATAGGATTTGAATCGTGCCTCGAGTGAATTGATTTGTGGCGCATCATTACATCCTCGTATTTTTTACCCTTATAAACCTTTTTATTCCCTGTTTTGATTGTTTTTTGCACCCTGGTGTGTTTTAGGGAGCCGCAGCTGTAGCCGGGGCCGGTGTGATTCAGAGCATCTGTCTCCCACTGCTCAGTGTGTATGAAGGGCCGGCTAACGGGGCCACACAGGTACCTCATTTTCTCTCAGTTATCTCTTCCTAATGCACAATCGCATCATATCATTACTAATTATATAATTTTATCAATACTAGAAACTGCAGTTCTAATCGTAGTCCACCCCTCCCCCCATTTTAGGCATTTTCCCGGAAGCCTGTGGACGCCCCCTCCTGGCCTGGAGTGTACCGACTCTGTCTGTCCCTGATGGAGAGCTTACTTAAAACGCTGCGCTACAACTTCATCAACGAGGCGCTCGACTTTGTCGGCGTTCATCAGGAGCGCATCCTACAGGTCGGCTAGTGAACATACACACAAGTCTGATTGTTTTTATACACACTCTTCTTTTTGTGAAGTCGTTTCAAACACTTGTTATTGCTTTGAGTGGGTCAGTAAGCAAACTGGCTCCGAGTTTGAGTTCAAGCACAGCCGCAAGATCTACAGACCGAGAGATTTTGTAATGATTATTAGTATGTGACAAATAACTTTTGATTTGATTTCGTGTGTGTGTGTGTGTGTGTGTCAGTGTTTGAGCGCCGTACGCACTGTACAGTCTCTGGCGTGTCTGGACGAGGCCGATCACACGGTTGGTTTCCTGCTCCAGCTTTCCAGCTTCTGTAAGGAATGGCACTTCCATCTCCCACAACTTCTCAGAGATGTGCAGGTACACACACACACACACACACACAAGCAAGCGTGGCTCTTTGACACAAACCTGAACTGTTGTTGTGTATGTCCAGGTAAACCTGTGTTACCTGTGTCAGACATGTACATACCTTCTACACAGTAAGAAGATGCTACATCACTACCTCCAGGTGAGACACGCACGCACACACACACACACACACACACACACACACACACACACACACACACACTCTCTCTCTCTCAAAACAGGTGTAAAGTGCCATCAGCAATAATTACCTATCATAGTGACGCCTTGGCAACCTTTATTCACTGGACTTTTATGATGTAGGTGAAGAATGGCGACGCCCTGCCTCAGAGAAGCCAGGCACAGCACGGCCTACAGCCCGCCTCTAAAGAGCCGCCATTGGTCGACGAGAGAGACGAGGCGGAGTCTAAAGCTCTGCTAGCGGTGCAGTGCAGCCTCCTCAAGATCCTGAGTCAGACGCTAGCGACACTCCAGCATTTTACACCCGACTGCTGCCAGATCATGCTCGACCAGGTAACTCCAATTACTAAATGACATTGTGTGTATTTACCCGTTCCAGTCGTTTCCGACTCTTGGGTACCTCTGTGGGGCGCTACCGATCCCAAGAGTTTCTTAGCAATAAATTTTAACGAAGCAGGTTGCCAGGTCGTTCTCCAACCTCGTATCACTACAGGGACCTTGTGAATCTACAGGACAATTTGTACCCATTGCCGATCAACCTAGTGCATGTTTTTGGATTGTGGGAGGAAACCGGAGTTCTCGGAGGAAACGGGGAGAACGTGCAAACTCTGCACAGAAAGCCTCCGGCCCGACCTCTGGCCTTCTTGCTTTGAGGCGACAGTGCTAACCACTTAGCCACGGTGCCGTACTAATATTTATATATCTATAAATATTAGTACTCTTACCTCTGTACAATATAGTGCCAGCGCCCTCTGCTGTTTAATGTTAACATCGACTCATTTTAAATGATTCATCCATTCAAATTGTTACCTAGCTTTGTGGTTATTATTTTAATTGTTACACCCCCAATAAGCACAGAGAAGTTCCCATGGGAAATCAGTCGTGCACAACACAAATCCTGCAGCATTATTAGACCTCGTCTACACATCCACACACACACACACACACACATACACACACACACACACACACACACACTAACGTCGTCACTGGTTACTGAAAACTGATGTTTTACTAAATCATTCCAGGTAAAGATCTTTAGAAACACGGTTACAGTTCAAGTTTTAGAATTCAAGGCATATTAATACTACAGTCATATTAATACTACAGTCATAGTAATACTACAGTCATATTAATACTACAGTCATATTAATACTACAGTCATAGTAGTACTACAGTCATAGTAATAATACAGTCATAGTAATACTACAGTCATAGTAATACTACAGTCATAGTAGTACTACAGTCATAGTAATACTGCAGTCATAGTAATACTACAGTCATAGTAATACTACAGTCATAGTAATAATACAGTCATAGTAATACTGCAGTCATAGTAATAATACAGTCATAGTAATAATACAGTCATAGTAATACTACAGTCATAGTAAATACTACAGTCATATTAATAATAGTCATAGTAATAATACAGTGATAGTAATAATACAGTGATAGTAATACTACAGTGCATAGTTATTACAGTGCATAGTTATTACAGTGCATAATAATAATACAGTCTCATAGTAATACCACAGTCATAGCAATACTACAATCATAGTAATAATACAGTCATAGTAATAATACAGTCATAGTAATATTACAGTCTTATAGTAGCATTTCTAAGCATCTACTTTTACTTTTGATTTACACAGAGGGTCATCAAATTCGGTTTTATTAATTCATCTCCTATTATTACCATTCTCATGATCGTTTTAATGTGTATCACAAACCTTTGAAGCATGAACCATATAAAGTGTGTGTGTGTGCACTAGAACAACAACAATGACAACAATACTAATTGAAAAACTTTTATAAAGGCTCCTGATCCTTTGGATGCCCACTTATTTATTTTCATTCTGCACTGTGATGGTGAACGGTGCATTTCTGTTGACCTGTGTGTGTGTGTGTGTGTGTGTCTCAGTCGATGGACCTGGCAGAGTACAGGACCCTGTTTGTGCTGAGCTTCACGACTCCGGCTTTCGATTCAGACGTGGCGCCATCTTTTGGAACTTTGTTAGCCACCATCAACGTGGCACTGAGCATGCTGGGAGAGGTAATGGATCCAATAGAGCTGAAACGTTCAGATCAAGCATAAATCTCGATTTGGTAACTTCTTCTAGGGTCATTTTATAAATGTATTAATGACATGAAGCAAAAATGTTACCAAGTTTAGGTTTATAATGTTCGGGTTTATAGAATAAAATAGTATTTAGAAATCATATTTGTAATATTTTTGTAAAGGGGACCATTTATCAAAGGGGACACATCATAATTACACGTTCATGAACTTGCCGAAATGTACTAAATACTTCAAATACAAAACGTTGACTTGTCATTGATTTTAATAAGCTTAATTACTTAAGTAGTTATAAATATGAAAATGTTAATAACTTATGTTTGTAATTTGTGTGGATAAGGATTGTGGTTGTAATGCGGGTTTGTGTTTATTCTAACCATCAGATAGAGAAAAAGAAGGAGCCACTTTTCTCATCGGAAGAAACACAAGCACTGAAGTAAGAAGTGTTCAGTGTAAATGTGTGTGTGTGTGTGTGTGTGTGTCGACTGTGTGTGTCCGACTGTGTGTGTGTGTGTCGAACAGGACACTGTGTGTGTTTTGTAATACTAATTCTGATCACTTGTATTACTTTGTCCACACGTCTGTGTCCCTGTTCAGGTCATTGCTGATGTTTTCCATGGAGAATTGTTTCTACGTTCTGATCTCTCAGGCCGTGCGCTGTTTGAGGGACCCGACCGTTCACCCTCGGGACAAACAAAGAGTCAAACAGGAGCTCAGTTCCGAGCTGGTGAGTCAAATATAGAATCCTGTTCTCATTTAAATAAGGGCAGCGTCCCGAAATCTACCATCGTCGTCCAGTGTTTAGTAACGAGCCACGAGAAACACAGCACATTTAAATAACAAATAAATCAATGCTGTTTGTTTTCTTGCACGACAGTTCGAGAATTTTATATACGTGAATTTTATATACGTGATTCAATATATTGGTGATTCATGTGATTTGAATATGCTGACACTTTATTATTTGGCTTGGTTTTTACCTACCTCAGAAAGAAAATTAACAATAAAGCTAAATAAAAATCACAAATGCAGTATTTTTTACTAGATCTCTGATCTTCATGTCGTTTAACAAGCTTTCATTTCTTCCTTTTGTCAGAGCACCTTGCTGACCACGCTGTACCGGTTCTTCCGTCGCGGATCACCGTCGTCTCCGGCCGGAGGGATCCTCGCCTCCCCCCAGACCAAACCCACCACCCCGGGGTCGAAAGTCACGCAGGAGGGCCAGGAACCCTTTGTGCAGTTGGTGCAGGCATTTGTTCGACATGTCCAGCGCTAGAATCTCCCCTTCGAGTCTAATTTACCAACATGAGACCGTTCTGAAGGAACTAAGAACGGGTTCATTACAGGGAACAGCCACGTCCGTTGTTTTAATACTAAAGCTTGTGTAATGCCGAGGTGTAAAGTATCAGGGTGTGGTGGTAAAGTTTTCCTGAACAAACTGTCTAATACGGAGCCAGTTTGGGGTCACTAATAATAAAATACGATATGAATAGTAAAAACAGTCACCAATATATATATATATATAAACATACCGATGTATCATACATCCCTCGTGACATCTGCTGGCTGATCGAGATGAAAAGTGCATCGAATTGAATAGGGTGTGTCTCTCCTTATACAGTGCTGATTTGCATGCATTCTTATCAATGTGTAGATGAAAAATGCATATGGCTGCTACGCACGTGTCAGGAGGATAGGACTAAAGGACTAATTTGCTAAACTGCACTGATTTTGCTCTTTTTCTGACACCATTTTCTTATTAGTGACCACTAAGGGGCGCTGTAATTTTTATCAAACTGTCTTGGCTTATTACACATTCTTTTTTCTGTTATTTCTTAAGATCCCCGGTATCGTTTGCCTTCAGGTCTTAAAGTAATTATATTTGTTGGTCTGACTTGGTTTGTCTTTACTTTTGCTTTTTAAAGGCTCACTTGTAATTCTATGTGCTTGCTATACTACACACACACACACACACGTTATTAATGGTGCCTTTACAAAACGGTGGCATGAAATCCTATAAAATGAACATATACACATTTTTGTGTTTCGGTATTTATGGTGCTTCATGTAATTTTACTTGAAATGAGTTGAAAGGAGTCTATCGGGACATTCAGGGGTCTAGTTTTATAGACCGCTGTGACCAGAGCTCGCCGGGGTTTCGTTTCTCAGTGATCCCGAATCGATTGGTGATATTAACACCCTCTGTGTGGACGCTGTGTGACGTGCGACCGGTATCACTGGTGAAGTGTTCAGAGGAAACGTCTTTATTAAGTTACTATAGATACATTAAAGTACATTTATGCTTTATAAACACTTGTTTTGGTGTGTGTGTGTGTGTTTAAAACTGCAGATGTACTGTTGACATGTATATTTCTACCATTTGAAACAAACTGTATTTGTTGTATGTTTATAAAAATAATAAAGAATTTTCAGAAGATTATCATCTAGCATTTTATACATTTGACTTAATAAAGATATTTTAATGTAGGCCAGGTTTTTCTCTACAGCTTCAAGCTTTGATCCTCAAAGAGACCCTTCTGGTTTCCTTCGTGTTCCTCCTACAGTCCAAAAACAAGCTGCCAGGGTTAATTGAAGATGCTGGTCCTTCGTGGTGACCTCTCACAGCAATCAGCGATTCTGTTCCTTCTTATTTATTGATATCTACCCCATAATGGCTCAGTACAGACACGACGGGTTCGATTCCCGCGTTAGATGATCCAGAGTATTCTGTTTGTAGTTTGCATGTTCTCTTCGTGTCTGTGTGGCTTTCCTCCTACAGTCCAAAGACATGCATCCAGGCTAATTGAAGATTAAAATTGTGACACACACATGGTCGCCTCACAGTCGCCTGTACGATTCTCAGATAAGGCGATCCGGGGGCTTTCTGCATGTTGTCTGCATGTTCTCTACGTGCCTGTGTGGGGTTTTGTCGGTGAGCATTAGTTTGCTTTCCTCCCACAGTCCACAAAACGGGTCAATTAGGTTTAGAGAATGACCTGGCGACCTTCTCCCTAGGCATTAATTCCAGCTAAAAAAAATTGCGGATTAGGAACGGTCTACTGGAATACGGTGGGTGTACGTGACTGCATGTTTTTGGACTGTGGCAGGAAACCGGAATGTCCAGGGGAAACGAGATGTAAGCGCTCAGCGCGCGCTGGATTGAGCCGGATCGAGCGCGTGCGCAGTGAAGCCCGAGACGGCGTCGGTTATTTTAGTCAGAGATTTAATACCGAATAAACGTCGAAATAACGAAAATATAGTGAATAAATCCGCGCTGGAGAACTTCAGCTGTCCACCGGCGGTGAGTAAAAGAGTTTCTAAAATTAAAATAGTCTTTTTAAAGCGGAATGAAGCGTGACTTTGCGGGATTTTGTGATTGTTTGGTGTTTAAACGGCTCGGCCAGATGCCCGGATGTTAGTGTTAGGCTTGTTTATTTTGTCATTATAAATTAAGCTCACAATATAAAACTGTTGTGTTTTTGTTTACAGGATTTAAATCATCTTTTTTAAATGAGCATTTTAGTAGTGCAGATAGTGTAGCTGTCTTTACTGGTCACAAGGCACGAATACATTCGGTTATAATAAACAAAATCTATAATCTCCAGAATTGAAATGTTTTTTAAATTAATATTAAAAAAATCTAATATAAATTATGGTTACAAAAATTAGAAGTTCTGACTATGTTCTATATCAAAAAATATATAAAACTTTGACATCATTTTTCACGGGATGTCCTTTCTACTGCACTCCTTCTTATTTATCCGGGCTTGGTTGGGACCTGCTCTACACTATCAATACAAGTGTCAGTGTACTGTGTCTTAAGTATCTACTGGACGATTCGGTGTCACCGCTTAGTCTGTTGGCGTGCCTTTGGACTGTAGGAGGAAACCGGATCACCTGGACGAAATCCCCTCGGACATGGGGAGAACGTGCAAACTTCACACCGTAAACTCCAGGTCACCTTACCTGGCAATCGAACCCCGGGCTTGTTGCCGCTATTGATGATGGTTAGAAAATGGTCCTGTTGGTACTGTGCCACTAAAGGCTGGCTCCTGGTCCCGGCCCCTGGTCATGGCCCCTGGACCCGGCCCCTGTCTTAAGTACGATTTGCAAGTTACAGTCCTTCTGTTAAGATAAGTGCTTGTTTAATGTTGGTGCACTCAAGGGATGCGCTCATGTTTTATTATGTAAAAAATTTCTTACACCCGATGCCCTTCCTGCTGCACCCCTCCTTATTTATCTGGGCTTACGACCGATAATAAAATGTAGTGTCTAATTATCCATTTACCCTGGTTTACCCTTGTGTCTTGCATGCAACAGTTTGTTTCTTTTATATCATTTCTTGTGTGTGTTTGTTTTGGACGGTGTGTATTTGAGACAGTGTGTGTGTGTGTGTGTGTGTGGTTTTGGATGGTGAGTATTTGAGACAGTGTGTGTGTTGTTTTGGATGGTGTGTATTTAAGACTGTATGTATTGTTTTGGATGATGTGTAGTTGAGACCGAGAGAGAGTGTGTGTTTTGTTTTGGGTGGTGTGTAGGTGTGTATTTGAGACCGAGTGTGTGTTGTACACTCGCTCTGATTAGCAACGTGACAGGATGATGTGCGACAGTTTGTGAATCATTTAGGACGACGCTGCTGGAAACACAGCCAGCAGGATACACATACTCTTGTGTTTGTTTGTTTGTGTGTGTGTGTGTGTGTGTGTGTGTGTGTGTGTGTGTGTAGTGTTTTATGTCTGTGAATTTTTTTTCTTTTGGCCTGCATTTCTGTCTCCAACAAATTCCGATTGTTATGTGCTTCAGCTTCGTGAAAGACGATATTAGCGCCGCGGCACGTTCTAATTAGAGAACACGTGCCAGAAACTTCGCGATCGCACCTTTTCCTCAGCAAGCTTGTTAATTTCCCAGCAAGAGCTACGAAACGTCGTACAAACACAATTTCCCGTCTATTTGTTACACTTGCTTGCCTTTTACTTTTTTTACTTTTTATTTTACACTTTGTAGTAGATGTTATAGTGTTAAGTATTCATATTTGGGATGGTAACGATGCACTATAGCTGTGATGTGATGCGATTTACGATACTTGGTTCATGATACGAACAACCTAGAATCAAACGATATTATTTATTAAGGAATGTATTTATTATATTAAATACTGTATGTCTTTTTTTATTGGTAGTTGTCGAAACGTGTCAAAAAATAATGTAATTCTTTTGTATAAACATGTCTTATAACTACGTATTTAATTTCCAACACTCCCGAGGTCACAAACCACACACACACACACACACACACACACACACACACACACACACACACACACACACACACGACAATTCCACAGTGTTATAACGATGCAATATGACTCTTTATCCTGTGAGCTTCTCTCTTAATGTTGACCTTCTTTTGTGCAGGGATGGACTTTCCTGTGGATGTGCTGGACGCCACGAGGCACGTTGAGCTAGAGGCTTTAGCCCACAGCCACATGAATAAGCTTCTGTACAGCAACCCAGACCACGCTGAGCACTTTACACTGCCCAGTGGAAAGAAGGTAATACACACTATCACAACAGCGGCCGACTGAGCGAACTACAGCAAACGGGTACTTATATTATTTATAATAGAAAAGGCGTTTTCACCGTCATAATACAAAAACTGTGGCGCCATCCACGCTCGCTTTGCGTCCATTTAATCTCAAGCCAGATTGGAACCGAAGGCAGAGAAAACGATTCTAATACGATTCTAATGACACATAACACACAGCTCTGGAAAAAATAAGAGACCAGTTCAAATGTTCAATTTCTCTTCGTTTAAAATGTACAGATTTGTGTTTGTTTAATGCATTTAACTGATTACAAATGTTTTGTTCATGATACAACATGAACTTAAACATCAAGGCACTAGCACACGCAGGAAGCAACTACTTTAACGACAAAACGCCAAATGCACACGCCATTGTTTTGATGGCTATAGTGTGCCCCCTTGTGGTCTGCGTCGCTGCTTTGTTCTCATTTTCTGTACGGACACCCTGGGCGAACAAGCACCTTCCAGAGCATCGATTGCGCCGCTAGTTTCTTTCCACCCGGCACACCGAAGGCCACTTGAACCCAGAAGCTCTGAGTCGCAGTACATATTACATCTGCACAATGTTTTGATCGTGTTTTGACGGGTGCAACTCCTGTAGGTCGAGATCAGTCTGTCCACCGTGGGCTTCGTTCCTCTGTACGGCGCCGATGAGCAGCACAAAGTTCTGGCACTCTTCTCCCCACACGACCAGTCCACAGGTATGGATTCATCCGCTCGTCTAAACCGAGAAATTTCTAAATCTAAACTTGTGTATAGTACATTATGTAGCTGAATGTATGTGGACACTGGAATACAGACTTGATTCACAATGTTGTGTGAGCTGCAGAGCCACAACAAGAGACTGTACGATCACGTTTACAACCTGTAATTGGCACACACACACGTAGGACTATTGCAGTGTCTTTCATTAACAAATGATCGCGTATCTTTGGACTGGAATGCAAACTCCACACAGATAGCACCTTCGATCAAACCCTTGTTATGAGGTGATCATTCTAACCTCTAAAGGCCACTGTGCCGCTCGACTGAAACTCAAATATTTAAAAGTCTTATTGTGTTATTTCATTTAAGACAACTTCTATAGGATTTATTATTCCACTGTTCCTCTGTGTTCCTCTGGAGAAGATTTACTCGTAAATTTACTCAACTTTATGTAAATGATCAAAGTAATAATACGTTTACTGAGGTACATTTTTTTAGCGCTCACTTCACCGCCAGCCGCTAGCGTATCGGCATTCTTCCTGTTCAATTTTACTCTGTTGTTTTATTCTTTTTGTCGCTCCAGCCGTGGCTTTGTTTTTAAATGATGGTTGGTACGCTGCAGAAGACATTCTGAGAACTGCCGACCCCACACGAGAAGGTCTGCTCGAGGTTCGTGGTCTATCTACTGTGTGTGTGTGTGTATGTGTGTTTGTGTGTTTGTGTGCTTGCTCTAATGTGTTTAAATCTTGTATTACTTGCTTACTAGTTAATTTCCCTTCGTAGGTCAGGTCTGTCAGCGAGAGGATCGTCTTGTATGTCTTGAATCGGATCGTTTATCGGGCTCGTGAGATGAGCTCTGGAGAAGTGCCTTTTCTGTGTCACGGCGCAAAGCACTGCGCCAAAATTCTCTGGAAGGATGGCGAGGCGGTGGGCTTTTATTCTGTAAAATCCAAAGGTATGTTTGCTCGTTCTTTTTTAACACATATCTTGTTAGTGAGCTGAGATTCGGCGCGACGTGTTTACGATCCCAGCTCTTTTATCGCTGCACCACCTGAGCGGAT
The DNA here is from genome assembly GCA_028566735.1 of Ammoglanis amapaensis. Taxonomy (NCBI): domain Eukaryota; kingdom Metazoa; phylum Chordata; class Actinopteri; order Siluriformes; family Trichomycteridae; genus Ammoglanis; species Ammoglanis amapaensis. Next base: position 3,279 of record JAOUQU010022736.1, on the reverse strand, counting down.
GTTCTACTTTTATTGTGGATCAAAGAAGACGACACTGTGTGCCACCACCTGGCTGAAGGTGGTAGTGATGGGGGATGTTTTGGGCTGTCATTTCAAGTAACTATGTCTGTATGTTTAGGGAAGGGAGCTAAACAAAAACAGATCTTTACCTGAACTTAAAAGAAACGACAAAACGCCAGCATGGTGCTTTAATACATTTCAATACATTTTGTTTAATTTTTGTTGCTCTCTCCCGACAGGTAGCGTTTTAAATAATTCTTTAAAGCAGTGCTACCTCCTCCCGGTCATGGATTCCATATTTGTGAGGAAAGCTCACCGGGGAAATAATCACGGCTTACAGATGCTGGAGGATTTCGTGGATTCTTTTGCAGAGAATGAACTCGGTGTGAAATATCCTCTGTCTCCTGCTATGGCTAATGGTACGAGAAATCCTGACATTGTACAACCGAAAAATAAACATGAACACACGTTCTGTGTCCCTTTCTGACACCTACAGTGTAATAAAAGTGATGTAAAAACTCCTCAGTTTGATCGTATCTTGTCTGTATAGTGTGTAGACGCTACCTGACACGGTACCCAGCTGATGTAGACCTACTCTGGGAAGTCCAGGGAATCGGCGGGCCCTATCAGAGGACAAGACTAGCCACCAAACTAGCCTCTCCGTTATTTATTGGTAAATACTCACTGTTTAACTCATCTGTTTGACCTCCGAACTCTAGTGTAGAGTTAAATAAGTGCACAGATTTGGGGATATGGAACACAGTCTTGTGATAATTAAAATAAATTAAAAATAATCTGTGCACAAAGATCTAACAAGATCTTATAACGGGAAAAAACAAAAAAGCTTTTCAAAATATCGTCTTGCACACAGAACTACAGAATGCAACATGACTTCTGTGGTATTTGTACATTTTATTTTATTCTGTGTGTGATTGTGTGTTTTTGTGATGAAGGTGATTCTGGGTGCACTGAGGACGCAGGACAGAACGGAACGTTGGTAGACGACGAGTTGGATTCGGCGGAGGAAGCCAGTCTCGACATCACAGTGAGCTCGTTTTAGCTGCTTCTCATTCACGTTTGACATTTGAGTCCTGCCCGGGGGCCAATTGTGACCCATGTTAACATGCACACATTTGTTCTTTTCACAGGAGGGAGTCGTCATTGTAAGAAAGTCGTATGAGGCAACAGACGGTACGTAGAAGCGACAATGTTAGTGGAGAAATTCTTTATTGTTTGGGTTGTATTAAGAATGTTTCTGTTATAGAGACATCGACTCCGGTCTTTTCTGATCAGAGCGGTGATTACAAGAGAAGAAAACGTCTGAGGGACGAAACCGAGACTGATGATGAGGAGAGTCGACCACAGAAGATCAATAGGTCTGAAAAACACCCGACTATTTTTTATTCATTTATAGTGAATCTCTTTCAGGCACTACAGGACTAAACTCTTTAAATTCTGAGCTGTGTCCCGAAACCCTGCAAGCTGCCTTGCTTATATGTGACTTAGGTAAATAGGACATTGCGTTATAAATCAGATGTCAGCTGTTAATGACGAGCTCAAAATTCTAAATAAATACACGTTTATACTTGATTACACCTTGTTACTATTAAAACATCAGTAATCATTTATTTATATCAATAATAGAACTCATGCTTGATTGTGTTGTCGCCTCTGTCGTGTGTGTGTGTGTTTGTTTGTGTGTGTGTGCGCGTGCGTGCGCGTGTGTGCTTGCAGGGTTGAGAAGGCTGAAGAAGACGAAGATGATTCAGTCGTTCCTGATCAAACGCTGAACAAATCTGTTGCCATTGGAATGGTGCAGGTACTGAAACACACACACACACACACACGCCATATTTTTACCACAACAGTAGTTTACTACGTATGCATTAATAGACATGAAGAGTAAAGCACACGTGTCACCTGCTCTACTGATAAATCCATCCATCAAAGGTTTTTATTTTATAAACTACATTTCACTCTATATCGCTAAATAAATAAATATTATACCTCATCCATCCACAGGATTTAGCACAGGATCATTTGGACAACTTAAATAGTCCAACTGGAGAGAAGCTGGACGATGCGACCACAGAAGAACAGGATCTGGAATTGGATCCTATAGCCGACGTCCAATCAAGCGCTGATGAGGAAGCAGTAGATGATGTCGAAAATCCAGCAGCCAAATTAAACAAATCAATTGTCCAAATAACAAAAAACTGGAGTGAAACTGCTTCATCTGCTTCTGAGGATCAGGAGGAACCAGAAGTTCTTCTTGAAGCTGAGGAGAAATTCGAAACAACACCTGTAATTGAGGACCAACAGAAATTAGCTTGTGAAGAAATGACTAGAGAACCCGAACTACTGCTCATGGGTCCTTCAGACGATGAGTCCTCTGATCTTGAGGAGTTTAGGACAACAGATCCAGTAATGGAGGAACAAGAGCGAGAAGAAGAAAGTTCTGAAGATGCTAACGTGAGCTCAACGGCTCTTAAGGAGAGACCTGAAGGATGTGAGAAGGAAGACATGGAAGCAGATGTTTCTCCTGAGAAAGATTACACGATCATGGACACCACGAAGGTTGCGTATGAGGAAAGGTCTAACGCCGCTCTAGAACAAGAGCGACGAGCTTCCACAGAGGAACAACACGACTCCAGAAGGCTAGAGGAGGAGAAGGAGGATCGGAAGAACGAGGACGATTATTCGATGAAGGTTCTTCAAGGAACCAGGACTGAAGTTTCCTCCGAACAAGCGAGCCAGGAACCCATGGACGATCAAGAAGAAAGAAAGATGATTGCAGATGAAGACGAGGATCCATCGCTGATGGACAGGAGGATGTTGAGAGGGAAAAGGATCCAGGTCACCTCACGGTCCAGAGCCAAGAGGCGTGGCCGAATGTGAACGCCGACACACCCGTCTAACATTTACAACCTTCATCAGTATCGTGTGATTACCAGGGACGTAACGATACACTCTACCCACGATGCAATACCAGTCACGCTACGATATCTTTTGTAAACAACATAAAAATTTAGACGTGCTTTTTGTTATTAATTGAACAAAGATTCCTTTTAGTAGTTCTTGTTTAGAAAAAAATAAAGTATTTGTGATCTTTTATCTGTCAACAATAAAATTCATTTTTATTTCTGACCAAGTCGTAAACTGTAGCTGAATCTTTTAACAATGTGTTGCAACAGCGCCATCTGTAAGTAAGTAAGTAAGTAAGTTTTATTTGTTTAGCGCTTTTCACAGACAGCAGTCACAAAGCGCTGTACATGCAAA
>JAOUQU010022634.1:0-18023 GCA_028566735.1 Ammoglanis amapaensis | reverse complement strand
TTATTTATTTTTTTTTATTTTTTTTAAGATTTCCCACCTGAAAGATGTGTCTACTATTTACATTATTTGTGATGTAATGTTTAATGTTACAGGATGACCCTTAAAATCTTTTACAATAGCAAGAACTAAGGTGCAGATTTAAAGAGTCATTACTGTTACTGTGCCCAAGATGTTTACTGTTCTGTCTGCCCATCTAAAGCAGATTCTTTCAGAACACAAGATACCATTATTACAACATTTAAAAAAACATGCTTGGGAGAAGTATTACAAAAATCCTAAGTCTCGAAGTATGTTCTTTGTTAATTACAATCATTAAGGGGCAGATGATACTGTATATTAATTGATTTGGACATTTGTAGTCATCCAAAGCAGTTAAGGGTCAGAAACCTTACAGCATCAAGCAAAGGCACAGTGGTTATAAAAAAAATCAACTTTAAGCACTAAGCGACTAATATTAGGCTACGAATTATTCCGAAGTTTTTCCTCTGAAAATCTAAATTCAATACATTTGATGTAAAAATTAAAAAGTTAGTTGCATGTAGTTGTAAATAAGATTGTTTATACATATATAAGTGATCATATAGTTTATCAGTTCATGAGTTTATAACAGATCACAAATTGTAATAGATAATACATCTTAGTACAGTTGTCCATGTTTAGCTCCCTTTGAATAAACTAGACCAAGTCCATTTATGTTAATATTTCAAAGATCATTAAACAACAAACCTGTGCTGATATTGAGGAGGATGAAAACAATGATCGGCTGGTAGATCCTCATTGTAGCAAGTCAGATGTTGAATTGGTTAATATAACGCTGTAAGATTGGATAAATATTTCAGATGAACTCGTTCTTATAATAAACTTTCCGGCATGAGGGTAGGAAAACAGAAAACACACACACACACACGCACACACACATACGCACAGAGAGAGAGAGAGAAAGAGTGAGAGAGACTTCCCCTAAATTGAGACAGGGAATTTTAATTATTTTAAAATAGTCGTAGAATGTAAGTGGGGGGGGGGCTACACCAATGAAAAAGATAACTTTGATAGCATTCAATAAATAATAAAGTTTGAATTAATTATTTTTAAATCAGGTTTGGCTTTAGTAGTAGTGAAGGAGTTGTTTTGCCCAGGAGCAGTCAGGGGTTTGGTGCCATGCTCACGAGCCCTTCAGTCATGATCTGTTGACTCTTGGAACCAGCAACCTTCAGATCACAAGCTTGGTTCTCTAACCACCAGACTACAGCTGCGCCATAACAACAACATGGTTTCCTGTTTTGTGTTCTATCATCGAGATGTAATATCCTATGAATCTTTAAGAGCATCAAAAATAATTCATAATCGGTAAACATGATCAAACATTGGATGCCATGATAAAAATCTCTGAAACAATCATATACATGTAGCCTAATATGTCTTTCTATGAAGAGACACCGTTGAAATATAATCTGGGTTGCACACATTACATCACATATTCATGTCATAATACTTTAAAGCAAGATTTCTAATCATGTGTTTTACAATTCAGGTCTAAACAAGGGACTCCATACACTCACTCACTTTCTTAACAATTTATCCAATCATGGACACACACATACACCTACAGCAAACCTGGCCGTACATTTTTTTGGACTGTGGTAGAAAACCAGATCTCCCAGAGAAAAACTCATGCAGACTCAGGGACCTTCTTGCTTGGAGATGACAGTGATACTCACTAAGTGATCATGCCAACCAACTCTATTGAGAATTAATAATGTGAATCTTTGTACTGTCTAATGTTTGGTGTGCAATCATTTTATCATTAGCAACTGTCAGCATCTCTTTCAAAATGAGATACTCAGTACATCCTCAAAACCACTTGACTACATTTATTTAAGGTACCAGTGTGCCACAGTTGTGATAAAATGTCCAGAACCATCACAAATTGAATGCAAAACTTCTATCCTGTCAGTCACTGGTGCAGATATTTTACTGACAGATTCGGCCATTAATAATGTTTAATTATAATCATTATTTTAATACATCATATAATCATTATATATTTAAATTGATGACTTTCACAGCACTGAAAACTCACTCAGAAAAAAAACATTACCTTTCAGAAGGCTTTACGGTTTACAGGATGGAAGATAAGTGTACTGCTTTCACTTCCTACCTCATTCTTTTTTTTAAATCAAAAACCCACCCTCGGGATTTCCTGCCACCTGTAAAATGCTCAAAATCACTTTCAAACTGTACAATTTACATGTTTATACTATTTATAATTTAAAATAACATAGACAATTGGAACAGTAGCATATTTAGTAGCATGATTTCCAGGATTTGGTGCATCCTGTATCAAGTAACACAACAAATGAAGATGATTGTATATAATGTTTTTAAACATAATAAACCAGGATCCAGGATTAAAAAAAAGAATTAGGACTCATGCAAAGTAAGGCTGTAAATGCTGTGGAATAGAACGTTTATTAAAATCATTAAATTTCATTAAAGGTTATTAATGAGGGTGCAGAATGGATCATTACCTCACACATTAATATGAAAATACATGAACATTTTCCCACATCTGGGACAGACGTGCAAACAAATCACCCCAACAACACAGTTTTATGTCTCATAATAATAATTACAGTAATCATTATTATTATAAATGTGCAATTACGCTGCATAATGTATAGACTTGTACATTTATTAAATATTATATTATTCTTAATAATCCATGTTTACCGTACACTCTATACAAATGGCATCAAATTCATAACCAAAGCATCTGTTCTCAACCTGTCCCATAAATTTATAATAAGTCCTTTAAAAACAAGTACAGACTTTTCATAAAGTGCTTTAGTATTGTTAACATATTTTATCGATGTGCTTGATCCAGTGACTAGAGAAAAAACTTCAACCATCACTGTTAGATACAAATAATATTTACAAGTAACAGAACATCATCGTTTCCTCATATGAAAGATAAAGAGTTCTGATACTTCTCTAAAGTGGTTTTCAGTACAGTGCTTTATTAATCATATCATTTGACCTTAAACAGTCCTTTCATAGTCCGTATTGATATGGACGTAGTCCAGAAGATCCAAGTGCAAGACCAGTGTTGTGCAGTTGTGCCTTCGTTGCAAGTGTAACTTTCCATCAGGTTTGCACTTCCAGTCCAGTGTATTGAGTCCAGTGTCCAGTGTATTGAGTCCAGTTTTCTACAAAAGCCCTAAAAAGCCACAAACTCGCATGCATGTTGAAGTCAGTGTTTCTAATGACTTCATGCTTTCTTGTAAAATAATAAAATGAAATCAGGGACCTCGAGATCGTGGGATAATCTGGGATCTTTAGACAATTTCTTATTGTTAATAAAATAATGTTAGATATATAGCATACAGTATCATTCAATGGTTTATTTTGTTACAGGTTCAGGTAACTATTTAGCACTTTTGGAAAAACATACAATATATAGCTATCTGGTCGTAGTGGCACACACACAAATACAAATAAATGATTGTTTTAAGAGTTAAACTTTTTTTAAATATAATAATCTGATATACTTATTATTCAAATAAGCCTTTAAGATTTAGTGGCTATGCCGTATTGGTTTAGTTTTTAATTATGATGATGATGTAGCATAGATAATGTAGCATCAGTTGTTGGTCAAAGTCCTTGCTGAGTGAAGAATTGTTGGAGCCAGTGATGTGCAGTAATGTAATGTGTATTATTTATGGTAGTGACACCATCTAAACAGGCCAACATATTTTTTGCTGTATTGCAACAATTACAAATCACTGCTGGGAATTAATTTCTAAGTGAAATTAAAGTAAAATCTAAGTGAGTGCCCAGGGGTGAAGTTAATTTATTATATTATATAATATTTTTGGTGTGACAATCTTTCATTAATGCATGGATGTTTCAGGCTCTCCTTCATTCTTAGGTTTAGTATTAGTTAATATTCACACATTCTCCTTCTAAATCCCAATGTTCCTCTCTCTTTATACATTGCTTATACGAACACTAAGTGGACTTCTTACTCGAGTCCTTCCCTTGTCTTGCCCCTTCTCATCCCTGTAACTCTCCTCCAACCTCGTCTTCTCAGGGTCGCTTCCTCCGTCTGAAGGTGGGCTGTTAGAAGACGCTGGTTTAAAAAGTGGTGGGGTCTTAGTTTTGGCCACTTTATCGAAAAAGGCAAAGTCCGCCACAAATTTGCCAGACGGGGAGAGTGATACGACTGGGGGAAACTCGTAACCCCACAGGATCTCATCCGGCAGGTAGGATGTGCGTACCTGGCACGTAGCTGACGTGGGTTCCACTGTGGCGCTCATTATTACCAGAAGCTCAAAGTCGGCCAGCTCTGGGTCCGTCCAACCACCCCCTAGAGAGAGAAACACGTATTAGGGGTTATTTCTCAGATCAGATTAGGCTTTATATCAGGAATATTACAGACCAAAAAAAATACCTATCATTCAATTTGTTATGTAATTACCCTTGCCAAAATGATTCCCAGAAGTTTTGACACCAAATCTGGCCATCACATGCCAGAGGAACTGGAATTTCCCTTTGCTAGCACATGTGATTTATCACATTTGATTATTCATTGACCTAGTCAGTCAAACTTTACCATGACGACTGTTGGGCCTTTCAGCAAGGTCCTTCAGCCTAATTGCTGTGTACCATAAATGTAAATGTTCTATAAGATGCTATTGATAAACAAATGTTTTTAAATGTTGAAAACGAAAATGGAATGAAAATATTAGCAACCACAATCCAGCTCATATCAACAAATTGTAAAGCTGTACTTTTTAATGTTGCATAAACATGCATTGACTAATATAGTTTTTCTACGGTAATACAGTTTGGGGATTTTCATGGATTACAGTGGAATAAAACGCATTTAGGCAACCCAACAAATAATTAAGGTAAATGCAAATATAATAATAATAATAATAACAATAGTATAACGACTGCACTCCTAATATTGTGTCATCCCCTCCACCACCACCCTTGTGCTCCCAAAACAAAATACGTATCCTGACACCTTTCGACAAAAACCAACATTAACTTTTTCTGAGTAACTTGATCTAGCAATTTGACACAGTTGCCTAACCAGTCAGACTTTACGATAAAATGCTCGCTTGCTACCTTACATATAGATATTCCACCCACTAATGAGCCCCACATTAAAGAGATAACCACTTTGATGCCTGATCAAAGATACTTGAATTCTGCAATTTTGAGACCCGCAGGGAGACAAATTCAGAAGATAAGTAGTGGTAAAAAAATTGTAATAGCTCAACAATATTGCTAAAAGCAGTCTGAGCTAGATAGTAAAGTAAACATCTATCCATCCATTATCTAGTCTAACCAGCACTTAATCCTGTTCAGGGTCACAGTGGAACATACACTGAGCAAAAACACTAAACACCTGAACTGTTGCACGGTACAGAGACAAACACACACACAGGACAGCTTCAGTATTTCGAATTAATCTGACTACATGCCCTTGGACTGTGGGAGTTCTGGTGATTACTTCCAACATCGCATGTAATGCAAGCAATTACACGTATGTCAAGGTATGTAGGGTTTTTTTTTGGTTCAGATTACTTCCTAAAATCCTAATAGGAGGTTCAGCTGAATATTTGTGGTGAATCTCCCTGTACATTTTATGATCATCTAATCTGGGACTTTTTGGCAAGTGTTCAGTAAACATGTTACACATCTACAGTATGTGACTCGGATCAGGTGTGGTGGAAAACAGAAAACTTCAGGTACAAACATGGTAGCGGTGGTTTAACTCATCAAACAACGACACCTACTCAAGTCTCCAAACACCCATACGGTCGTAGGCAGAAACTTAGAATCCACCCACTGATTCTTTCACAGGCTGAGAAAGTTTCGTTCATCTTAGATGACATCAGTATAAATAGCAGCATAACCCCAGTCTATGTAACTGTCTGTACACAATGAAACTCAAAAAAAAAAATTTTAACAGTCATCAAAAACATTTCCCCCACATACCTGCACCAACATCCTACACACATTCATCTAGTCTACTTCCCCTTTCAGTTAACAGATGGAGTTTATTGTGCATGTACTAACCAAAACTAAAGAGAAACATTAATCACTGACAGTAATAGAAGGTTTCATCAATTGTGTTTGACGTACATATTCAAAAATATTACCGGAATTATACAAGCACAACTTGGACTTAATTAAATCAGCCATCATTTGTTACTAACACAAACTAACTCATACAGCTAGTTTGATTATTTCACATTTCAGAATATTATTGGGGCAACCTTGGGTTGGAGAGTCGAAAGGTCTCCAACGAACCTCTTAACTGCTCCCCGGGCGCCATTGTTATGGCTGCCCTCGGTGACCACGCACGTGTGCTCACTACTGTCCCCTAGTGTGTGTTCGGTAGTGTGTAAATGTGTGTTTCACAGCACGGATTAGGTAAAATGTGGAGGAATAATTCCGCTTTATGTAAAAAGCACAGTGTTGAAAAACATTCTATTCTATTATAATATCTAACTGAAATTAAATACTCTTAACGCAAATGTACCAGAACACACACACAAACATAACATGAGAGGTGTAGGGAGTTTTTTATAACGTCTATTTTTAGAAAACACAAGATAAATGTGCAAATTATGCGAACACTTTTGTTGTTTATTTTCCATCTACACCAAATGTAAACAGAATGTTTAAAGTTTGGAGACCACAAGTAAACATGTTTTTATTTTCGGTCCTGGATTCTGGTTTTTATCGATCAAAATGTTGTGTTTTGTTTAATTCTTTATAAATAATATGCTGTTTTTCTCAGTGCCAGTGTTGTATATCACCAAATACTCTTTACCGCCACCAACTGGACATTTCTGTAATAGCACAAGTTTAATAAGAGCACAACAAACCAGCGAGAAGAATTGTCACGTAAATCTATTTCTCATATTTAAACAGAGTAAATAAAACTATTTATCAAAAATACTGATGTATTTTTTCTTTCGGCTGCATTTATGTCTTTTATATGTTGTTAATATCACCGAGGATCGAAAAGTAATAATGAAAGTAATAATTATAAAGCAACATGATTTTACATTTTAATAAACCATATATATTCTACAATATATAATTAATAATTACTGAAGCTCCTAATTGACTTAGTAGTGACAGCGACATTAACGTGTGGGTGGCAAATAGTTTCTCCAGCTAGCTAGCAATGCTAAGCTTTGGCTAACATTAGAAGTTCAGGTGCAATTTAGATGATTACACTTTCTGCACATTTAGCAGTTTGTGTAAGAGTTTAAGTCCATTAGTTGGAGTCAAACTGCATATTTTAAATAACGGTGGCCACATTTCATGTGGTTAAATGCTTTGGGCACCTCGGAGTAACAACATGAAGACAGGCTTGTCGTGGCTTTCTATCTGAATCTGTGCTGCAGCAACCAGATCCGGCACCTGCATGTCAGCGCGGCAAACTGAGCCGCTTTGTGTCTCTAATGAGACCCTGGCACTGGCATTCCAGTCAGAGAGAGAGAGACCGAAAGAGTAAGACAGATAAGGAGAGAGAGAAATAAAAAAAATAGTAAATGAGATCACTAAATGAGCACTAGGGACTAGAGGAAAGAGAAGGGTTGAGACACGCCAACTTCCAAATACTCTGCCCATTATGGAACTCCCAGAGTCATTTAACTCATTCTTCAGATACAATACTGACACACACACACACACACACACACACAACACACAACACACACATTGTAGAAGCAGCACAACAGAGGAATGAACAATATCAGACTCGTTTAGTCTTTTAACCTCCTTAAATCAAATTATTTGATAGGATTAAGGTATCCACACAAAGCCCTCTCTGTCCTCCACACACTCAGAGGTATTCACAGACCGACACTAAAACATTTTCACGCAACTGAGTTCCTGTTTTCCTGTTCCCCATTCATTCATATTCATACTCTTATCAAGCAACTAAGGTCATGTCAGAATCAGAATATAAGATCCATTTAAACCCTCCTTTCATCTGTCTGTCCATCCAGACGTCCATTCGTGAATACCCTTTGTACCTCCATGTAATATATACGTGTTCATACCATATGTGTTGCAAAACACCCTCTACTGAATAACTGTGGCAATAATTTAAGCATTACAGTACAATTTTACATTTAATGAATCGTTTCCTGATTGTTGTAAATACAATTTATATATAAACCTCGGTAGGGTCCCGAAGTGTAAGTCAGAGTAAGTAAGAGTAAGTAAATATGTTCTTAACTGAAGCAACATAGTGGATTTGTATAGGAAGCCAACACACACACACACACACACACACACACACACACACACACACACACACACACACACACACGTTTACTTGGGCGTAACCGACTTTTAACTTTTAACACCTTTTACTTTTAGCTTATCTCTCATTTTCTGTTCCCTCTCTCTATATTTACATTTTTCAGAATTCGGCAGATGTCTTAATCCAAATCGACTACAGAAGTTACACTAGAGTCTAAACAAGTAGGGTTAAGAGCCTCGCTCAAGAGCCCAACAGCAGCAACATGGCAGTAACCGTAGCAACCTGCCAGTCTCTCTGTTCGGTGTATTACCCTCATTGCACACCCCCTTCTTTTAAAAGCAACTGTCCAGAAATACAGAAGCGTCTGTGTTCGACTGTATTTTCTAGGTTCTTAAGTGATCCGTAGCACCAGGCTCCACTGGCAGATGATTATCGGAGGCTCTGGGCAGCTGTATACATGTTTTAGGTATCACTGCACCTTCTTCCATTCCTATTAATTACATTCTAACATTTTATATTATTTGAAGCATTTTTAAAACTACATTTACTGGAACTACTTTGTTTAACCCAAAATATTATACTAAGTCTTCTTACCTTTAGATGCCCAGGTTCTGAGTGGGCTGCTGTCGTCTATAATATGATAAAAGGTGAGAGGCAGGATGAGGAAGGGACTATCGGTGGATGTGTCAACCTGAAAAGCTACATTCCTCTGGTCCAGGCGAACCGTCTCACCCTCCTTCGTCAGGGATGTCTGCAGAAGTTTACCTGTCACCTGGACATAGATTAAAATTAATGCTCTTGATTGACCCACTTAACAAATTACTTTGTATTCCGCTTATATAACGTTTATCTAATCACATACTTTATTCTAACTGCTTTGTTTTGTATCTACTACTCTTAACCTAAAACCTGTTAGCCACATGCTGGTGATCTCAGCAAGTTTCCGTAACAAATTATGTCAAACATATAACCAAGTTAAACAGAAATGACTACTTTCACCCATGTAGGACTTGTTGACATACACACTATGGGGCAGCAGTGAGTGCACATGCCCGGTATGGTGCCCGGCTAGTCACAGCACCTGGGTAGCAGTTAGTAGTTCTGTGCCTTGTTCAAGGGCACTTCAGTCGTGACCAGTCGACTCTGGGAATCGAACTGGCAACCTTCCGATCACTAGCACAGTTCTCTAACCACCAGGCCACGACTGCGCCTGTTAGTCATTTTTTAAAACATATTATACATAGTATGTTTTATATATTTGTTGTTTTATAAGAGAAACAGATAAAGTCTGTTAGAATTTACTATTTAGATTTTATTGTATTGTATTTTACAAGTTTCCAGTCGTTCCCGACTCTCGGATCGCTTCCAATCCCCAGAGTTACTCGGCAATTATTTTTACGGAGTAGGTTGCCAGGTCTTTCTCAAACCCGTATCGCTACAGGGATCTTGTAAATCTAAAGGACAATTTTACATATCTCCGATCAACCTAGTGCACATTTTTTGGACTGTGAGAGGAAACCAGAGTACCCGCAGGAAACCCACGCTGACACGGGGAGAACGAGCAAATTCCGCACAGAAAGCCCCCGGCCTGACCCGGGAATCGAAGCCGGGACTTCTTGCTGTGAGGCGACAGTGCTATAACCACTTAACCACCATGCTGCCATTTAGATTCTAAGTATTGATAAAAAATTATAATAACAATAAGGATTGAGGCATCTAGATAAAAACTGTGAAGATAGGTATACAACGTACCAGAATTATCTACCATGACAGACACTAATCATGGGAGCATTCGAATAAAAACTAGGAATCAAAATTCCAGGTTTGAGTATCGTCTGGCTGCATGCAACCAAAGCATTCTGGTTTCATGTTTACTCATCATTCAAGTTCCTTTTCAAGAAATAATTTGTGTTTCACAACACATTTGTGCCCTCTGGTCTTCCAGTAATTCTGTCTTTCTTCTTCTGAGCTGCATGAACTCCCAGTTCATGAGAATAGATTTGATGCAGAGTTTGAAAGATTTGTATGAATTGAATAGATGTTTACACACACACACTCACCTGACACCCCAAAAGCAGACTCTTGCGCATGTTGGCAACACGGATCATGAGACATGGCTGTCCCTCGTGATTGGCCACGACAGCGTGTTGACTGAATTTGACAGTTTCTCCTCGCTTCTTAGGCCGAGCTACCTACACCAAACATAAAAATGATGCATTACAACACAACATAGTATATACTATCTATAAAGCACATAATTCATGATTATAATAATTCATTATTATTGATTATATTATGATTCATTTATTATGAAACTTGATCTAAATGATATAAAATGGCCTTTACATTCACCAAACATCAACCCATTGGATTGGAGGATTGGGCTGTGCTTAAAAATACTATTAATATCTTTATTTTACCTGTTTGGGAAATGTTTGTTAAAAAAAATGGTGTATGATGATGGCATATGTCACAGTAGTTGATCGGGTGGCTCTTGGGGGTCAAACGCATTCCATTTCTCTTAATTTAGCGTTAGGCCTGGTGTGCCTGTTAGGCACCTTAGACAGCATTTGAAGATCTCAAATCTGGTTATTATGACCATTATTATGATTATATACCATCTAGATGGTAACAACTGGTATGAAGACACGGGCAATTGGAACAATAGTCTGTTGTATCACGACTCTAGAATATGAACAGATTGTCACTTATCAAGTTGCCCATCGTTGAAGCTCTTTGCCGTCACTGTACTTGGATACGAATTTAAATGATGTGTTGAATTTAAATGAAGTACAGTCTGGGACGTTATAACAGTATATAATACATTTAGCTTCACCTTAGCAAGAAAGGTCCCTGTAATGAAGATCTCCATCACCATAGTGATGACTAGCTGCACAATAAGGAGGATTATGGCAACCGGGCATTCCTCTGTAATGCAGCGGAAACCATAGCCAATGGTAGTTTGAGACTCCAGTGAGAAGAGGAAGGCACCTGTCAACGTCTGTACCTGCATCACACAGGGGGTGTGGTTGGATGGTGGGTCAAATTCTGTTAGAAGAAAAGATATCAATATAATATCACACTGAAGGAAATGACATCATTTCTCAAATAAGTGGGGCGCACTTTTTGTGTTGGCGTGGGTTTCATCCGGGCGCTCCGGTTTCCTCCCACAGTACGAAAGCATCCAGCCAGATTCATTTAAGACACTGGATAATCTTATACCTAGGTATATTGACAAATGGCTACTGGGATACATGGACCGGTGTATTGTTGTGCCTGGATAAATAGGACGGGTTACTTATCAAAAGTAATTGTAAATGAATTATTTCTTCATCCCTGAGGTTATCCTCACCCAGCAAGTCTCCATGCACCAGCGCCACCAGGTACCACAAGATCCCGAAAGCAAACCAGGTGCCCGCGAAGGTGGCCGAGAATAGGAAGAGCTTGTAGCGCCACTGCATGTCCAGGAAGGTCGTCCATAAGTCACGCAGGTAAAGAGCACCACGTCCGCTGACGTGCTCGATGCGCACGTTGCTCCGCCCATCTTTAGAGAGAACGCGTCTACGTCTCCTCAGTGCCGCTAGACCACCGCCTGGGGTACCACCACTCGCCCCACTTAGCAGAGGCTTTAAGATCTCTGTCTGAGTCTGAGAGTGGCAAACTTTCTGTGGAGATGATTTGCGGGAGGAAGGTGGAGTCGATGATGTCATGACTAAAAAGAAGTACAAAGGATGCTATTAAGATTTAAGATTCGGGGGGGGGGGGAGATCTACGCTTTGGTGTACGTGATCTGCATGGATGAACTTATACCCTAATCGGTCAAGAGCACCTTCCACAACTATTATACCCACCCAGCCGACTCACAAAACATGTCCAGATACTTTAAAGTATTTAGTATTGTTGTGATTTATTGTTGCTCATGTCTACAGTCCGGTGCTTGTTTAAAGTGTTCAGGTCTCCTATGTGAGCTTTACACAGGTTGTGAGAATCTCCTCACCTCAGCATTACAAACACTGTTGCTAGTGTTATAGCATCTCAGGTATTTAGAGCCACTGTTAATGCAGTGCGACTAAAGCAGGTACTGTTGTTGGTATCAAAGCAGGGCAACATTTTCTCCTGAGACAAACCTGGTCCCAGCTCGTCAGCTTTGACAATTGATTAAGACAAGCAAAGCAGCTCTCACTCACATTTCATTTAGTCTTCGTCTGATAAGGTGACTTATTCAGTAGCTGAGCCATTTATGGTCAAATAACCATGTGATTAAAAACATTTTAACAAGTTTTTAAACAATCGAATCATTTAAATTCTAGTTTTACACCCCAAAATCATTATCTATTTTACCCTTCAGTGCAATTGGACTCCTGGGTTACTCTGTGGACCGTTACCGATTCCCACAGTTTTCTCGGCAATTACATTTTACGGAGTAGGTTGCCAGGTCTTTCTCCAACCCTGTATTTCTACAAGGAAATTGTGTGTGTGACTACTGGACAATTTCACTTTTCCGATCGACCTAGTGCATGTTTTTGGACTGTGGGAGGAAACCGGAGTACCCGGAGGAAACCCATGCAGACACGGGGAGAACATGCAAACTCTGCACAGAAAGTCCCCAGCCCGACCCGGCGGATCGAACACGGGACTTCTCGCTGTGAGGCGACAGTGCAGAACCACCCTGCCACCGTGCCGCCCAAAATCATTATACAGCCTTGTAATTAAAAATGGCTCGATCCGTTATTGGAGATAAAGTTGCAAATTGGGGATCTTAATGAAAGCCAGATTTTAAAGGTTTGTTCCTTTTAAAGAGCAATTCAAAAATTATTTTTAAAAATCGAATATACCGAACAAAAACAAATCGAGTGTAAGGGATTCATAAAGACTTCATACATATGAGAGTCTTAGATATTATTGGTGTCACCTGCAGTGGATTGGCTGTGCTAAATCTAAATGGGGATTAAATTCAAAACAAGTAATCAAATTTCTATTTTAATAAATTTTAATCTTCATTTGTACCAATGTCCCACAAATATCCCCCAAAAGTCTATTCCACTGTGTTCAGTATTACAATCACAGCATGACTCTCTGTCCAGTTTCATTACACTGTGTTCCTCAGTACCAGAATACTCTCTCTCTCTCTCTCTCTCTCTCTCTATCTATCTCTCTCTCTCTCTCTCTCTCTCTCTCTCGCTTTCACTACCTCAAACCAAACACTGTTTCTCTTTCTCTCTTGCTCTGGCTTTTTCGTACACTGAGGATATGAATAGGTATCTGTCTGCCTCTCTGCGTTTGGAATACTAACTGTCTAAAGGAGGAGGAGGCAGCGCTCTGTAAGCCACGTGTTACCGGCAGAATGTACACACAGCTGACCTTTGAACTCCAGCGAGTATGCGCCCACAGGCCCGCATACACACATACTGTAACTGTGCACGCATTTGTACAGTCGTTGTACTTTGGCCACAGATCTGAGCAAGAACATCTGATGTTTTATGTTAATCATGACATCATTTTGCTTAAATCTTGTCATTTTAATGAGACTTTTGAGTCTCTTTGTTTGAGCACAGAAGATATTGAGAGATGTCGCGCATTGTATGTAGTTGCTGCTTAATCCAAATCTTAACCTATATATGATATATTTTAATATATAAGGCTACACGTCTGCCTGTATATAAATACTCAATAATACTTTTTGCATCCCTGTTTTGGGGCAGCAGTTTAAACGTTGAAGAGAAGAGCCTACAAACATCTGGGTCTCAAAGAGTACCAGTATGCCAAATGTTACTCTAAGTAAGTTTGAATTAGTAAATTGAATACTTAAATAAATATATTGTCACTCATCTTTCAACAGTGTTACAGATAAAAAGTAAAATTTACTTTATATTCATCAAACACAATCAAACTGATCAAGCAACGCACGTGTTATTTTGTCAGTTTAATAATAATGATAATTAGAATCAGAATTTAGTCATTTGTAGTTGTGTTGTGTTCTAATTTGTATCATCTAACTAATTTTACATCTGTCAAAATACTTATTTTGATGTACATATTTTATTAAGGATCGTAGAGGTTCATTTTCAACCCATCATTTCTGACTCTGACTCTTCCCTCTATTCTTCCCTCTATTCTCTCAAGCCTTCATTCCATTCCTCACATCTCTCACTCCGGGTCCTGCACGCACAACAATCTTTTGTTTCAACAGGAGATGAAAGGGACAATAGCCACTATTGAAAAGTACGACACAGCGTGCCGAGGGAAGAAGGATTTGGAATTGTGACCAGTTGTGACAGTTTGGAGTAGAGAACGTGGATATAGGATGTAAAAACCCGGATCAGATTATTAGTATTCTGCAGGAGTGTGTTCCAGCACACTTTCTGTTTCTGTTCACCGTAACAAAAAAGTCAGTCAAACGCCACTCAACCTCCTTAACCTCACACACACGACGTCCTTACAATTACAATCAACCTCCTCATGGTCCTTTCATAACTACACTTGAAAACCCGAGAAACTTTTATATGCAGAGGAATAAATGAATCGCTTTTAGTGTCCCGTTAGACTTTGCTTTAAAATGTAAGCAATTTGTTCAGTGAATATATCTCTATCTATTTTACTCTTCAGTTGAATTGGACTCCTGGGTTACTCTGTGGACCGTTACCGATCCCCAGAGTTTTCTCGGCAATTTCATTTTACGGAGTAGGTTGCCAGGTCTTTCTCCAACCCTGTATCTCTACAGGGAAATTGTGTGTGTGTGTGTGTGTGTGACTACTGGACAATTTGACATTTCCGACCGATCTAGTGTCTGTTTTTGGACTGTGGGAGGAAACCAGAGTACCCGGAGGAAACCCACGCTGACACGGGGAGAACATACAAACTCCACACAGAAAGTCCCCAGCCCGACCCGACCCGGGGATCGAACCCGGGACTTCTTGCTGTGAGGCGACAGTGCTGAACCACTCATCCACCGTGCCGCCCTTATGTGACACTATTTGGTTGAATTATAATGTAATATGAGAAAAAAACTATATTATGCGATTACTAGATAATAACAATGATTAGAGAACAGTTTGGGCCATCTGATTGCTTGCTACCGGGACTTATTTAAGTGTATCTTGATGTAAAGGCTTCTAGAGAATTTACATTTAACTGTTATTCTTATATTTATCTGCCCAAATAATAAGTATAAAAAGGAAAAAGAAAAAATATATATATTCTTGGACATTTATGATATTCTACATCGGCGGTTTAAGCCTGAAACATTTTTTGAATAAGCTACAAATACACAAACGCACGGTTTACATCAAAAAGACAAGCAAGACAAAGAAGTTTAAAAAGGAACTTGGAGGAAATATATGAGTTGGATCAGTTCCATATAAGGGCCCACACCCACATACTGCGAAAACAAGGAAAAGAGCAAAACGCCAAATGCTGAACTACAAACTAGTGGCTGAATACTTATACATAAATGCTAGAGGGAAGTAAGAAATAACAAATTACATTTTGTTCCCCTTTACACCGGATACCCTTCCTGACAAGCTTGCTGTTTATCCAGGCTTGACACTAGTATTACAATGTTTTGTGCATCCTAGTGGCTAGCAGTTAGGATTCCTGGTTTTCGTTTAGGCGGTTCGGGTTCAACTCCGGTGATACCTGTGTACAAGTAAACAACATCAAAGCAGTTCTATTCTAATTAATCTGCTTTTTATCAATGTGTTATTGATAAAATAATAATTTCTATGTCATTCTTAGTGTTATTTACTATAAAAGTGATTAGGATAGACATAATTGTTTATAGGGGAAATTCACAAAAGCCTGTTTCGTTATGCTTATCTGTACAAAAGCACAAAACATCTGGTTTGGTACCAAGTTGGATTACAGTTTGCACAAGAAGCAAATCCAGAGAGAGCATGGCACTCGTGCTAGTCAGTTTAAAGCAAAAAGTATCTACAATCCACATGTTATTTAATGTTATTGCATTATTGTATTGCATCGTTGCAGACTTCCCAAACCTCTCAACACACATCCTATAGTAGAATATCTAATAACATGACGACAAAATAGAATCAAACACAAGTCTCTTAAAACCGTGTAACTCTGTGATGTCATATATGGTCGCCATATAACAGGCCAGATGCACATGATTGATTACACCATGTTATAAAACATGCTGCTTTATTTTAAACTGAGCTCCCACAGTGAAGCTTTGTAAGCAAGTCGTCGTTTCATACGTTAAAGTATAAAGAAAAATCTGGCATGCTTATATGTTCACTACATTTCTATATTCTTTTTGCATGACCAAACCAAAGGAAACCAAAATCTAAAACATACACATACAGTGCTGACCTTTACTTGCATTCAGAACATGCTGTCTCTCGGCCAAGATGACCAGTGATAGCTAACGTCAGAGTACTGGTTACTACCTACTTCAGTTCACTGTCAATTCCACATCAATCTCTGATTGTTTAGATGTCCTACTCAAATTCTCTAACTGTTCAGGTAAATTTTTCATTTGGAAAATGTGTATTTTGCAAACGTAAGTACCTCCTAGTACAAAATAGAAACACATCCTGGCTCATCCTACACACACTGACACTTAAAACTTCCGACTCACACTTAGTTAAAACTAAAAAACTTAGTTAAAAGTAAACTTAGGTCAAATAAAACTTAATGTTAACCAAACTTCAACTACCAAATGGCAAATATCCTGTGTAAAGAAGGAAAATATGGTTTTTACAGTGACTTCGAATACCCAGGAAAACAGATTTTAGGTTTACTAAAAGGTGATTTTAAAACTCATGTTGAACACATTTTGATTATGCTGATAAGAAACATGGTAGTTACTTATTACACAAAGTTTAGCACTCAAACACAGTCATGGACATTTTTTTCTGTATCAATTTTCTTCCCTTGCATGTCGTTGAACTGTGAAAGTAGACCGGAGCACCCAGAGAAAACCCACACAGACATGGGGAGGAGATGCTGAACATGTTAAACTATATGTATATTTAAAAAAAAACTGATAATGACGCTTGAAACAATATGGTGGTGCAAAAGGAACGCCGGTTTAGCTCAAGTCTCATCTCTCTTAATTTGTTTTTCATCCAGTGACCCCATTAAAAGCTAAATGTTACCCTATCCCCTCCACAACCTTGTGGCTATAAATCTGTCAACATTTAAAGCAGTCAACTTAAATCATCTTAATTTCTGCTGGTCGCACATTTGAAGTTCTACACACACACACACACAGATACACACACACACACGCACGCACGCACGCACACACAAACACACACACACACAAACACACACACACAAAATCCACGTTGACATGTATGATTGGACAGGATTAACTGTAAAAGCAGAGCTCAGATTTGGCTCCAGTCTCAAACAGAACAATAATTAATTCTAAAACTTTATATATTGTTTGAATATATTACATGCATTTCATCTCATATACACTGCAGTGACAAATCAAAAAGCAATGTGCTAAATACTCATACAGATCATCTGTTACACTTGGGGTTATACACTTTTTCAGGTTAAATATTATCCCATCTTATCTTTTTAGCATGTTATCACAACTGTTCACTGTATTCATGTATATTCATGAATAATATATATATATATATATATATTCATACGGCACGGTGGCTGATAGTGTAGCATAGTGGGTAGAGTGTTGGGCTGGGGACCCAAAGGTTGGGGGTTCAAATCCTCGCTCTGCTACACTGCTGGGTCC
>JAOUQU010022219.1:0-18039 GCA_028566735.1 Ammoglanis amapaensis | reverse complement strand
AGTAAGAGTGATTCTTAGACTTAAGAGTTTTGATAACTTGCACTTACACTTAACTCTGAGATTAGGAGCAAATCTAAGAATTTTTCAGCACTTAAGTCCAAAAATCCACTCTAAGAAGTTTGATAAATACGGGCCCAGGTTTCCGGATTCTAGCATCAACCACTACCATGTATTAGCATATGCAGCAGCATAAATACTTGGACTTTCAACTATGAATCAAAAGTCCCCAAGATCAGCATGTGCCTAAAACATCCAGCAACGGAATTTTTCTAAACTCAGAAGTTGCGTTTCTAACTTTTCTAGATTGACATCTTGGACATTTGGACTTAACTTAATGCTAACGTACTAGATCAAAACTAATTTTTGTGAAAACTAAAAATTGTGGTATAGGTAGGGCCTTAAACATAAATCAAGTAATTTAGACAGAATAGGCCAAAATTGAGCCTGGCAATCAAGACAAAATCAGCTTGATGCACAAAGTAGCCACCACTTAAATATTTTCATGACAGATTATTTTTATTTTTCATTTTACTCACCAAACGTTTTCACTTATTCATAGAAGAGGAAATAACCACACAATTGCCACTTTCAAATAATGTTTTTGTCTATAACTTGCGACAAACAAATCTGAAGGAATTTTTATTTACTGAAATAAAGATCTCACATGACACATTTGCCAAATCAGCATCTTTATTTTACAAATGTATTTTTGTGTTTATTGATATTACTTCATCATAAAAAAGCAATATACAAGCGATTTTAAACAAAAATAAAATAAAAAGCAGCACAATGATTATGAGCAAAATATTTAATTTGAATAAATATACTTTTATATTTCATGCTATGAAAAAAAAAATCAGAAATGGTGAAATAACCGTTACAGCTTCGGCACCAGCTAGCTTCATTGTACTTCATATTTGTAAAATACAGTAGAGTTTCTGAGGTTCACAGTACGGTCTATGAGGTTGTAAATATAGTGGAAAACAGCGAATTGTTCAGAGACGTACTTTCATGGCAAAAGCTCAAAGATCTCCAGTGTTTTCTCAAGGCTAAAACGTTGTGCTCTTTGTATAGACACAAAAACACAATAGAAAAAAGATGTATTAAAACATCTGAGGCAGATAAATCGTGAACAAATATTTGAGGATGTGTTTCTGTAACCTGAAGGCAAAGTGCACAATCGAGCTGCACACACAAATTGCATTGCATTCCCAAAGTAACCATAGCTGAACACTAACCCCTGAGTTTTATTGTCCCCATAGTCCCCAACAGAGTACAAGAAATGAGCTCGAAGCAAACACAATCTCACAGCCACTCAGACATTTACCACAGACATTATGGCATGTTCATGCTATGATTGTCCTGATTTCATCAGCAGTCCCAGAATGTGAAAATATGAAGGAGATCTTTGGCTTGACAGAAAGCAACACATTCCTCTCAGGATCCCTTTCAAAAATATGATACAGATGCACTGTTTAACTGGCTGAACTGAGGTGAAAGATGAATGGAGTACAGATGAAAACGGATGGACAAACAAAACATTCATGAGGCTCAGAAATTTAGACTTTGAATTTACTAATGCATACAAAAGGGGGCCAAAACATACAAGAAATAGTGAACATGCGTTATTCTAGCATTTTCACAAATCGCAAACAATCTTTTTTGTTACAAATCAAATAATCAGCATTGCTGCAGTTCAGAAGTTTTGTTGATTGTTTCCCCAATGTTTGGTTTGTTATCCCATTGTATTTTGCTTCTTTGCTGTTGTACTCTTTACAAACCGTGATGACTGGAATTGCGGTGATGACCACATACAGGGTGACACTCTGATCTGATCTGTTGTTCTAAGCTTCGCGTGTTTTAATCTTTGTGTCACCAAAATACCAAATTGCAATATAGTATGAACAGCAGATAGCCAGTTTGTAAAAATTTTAATTCCATTGTTCGAAAGCTCAAATACCACTAGCTCTTTATTTTATTGAAGCATATAATCAATGCACATGTGAATTTGATCTACTCGTCGGAGATAAATAGTTTTTTTAAACCAAAAAAGTGGACTCAACAATCCACTGAAAGTCTTATGCTGATTATAATTTATTTGCAATTAAAACACTACTTCTGGCCCCAATACATGTTCTATATGTAAATATATTTCTAATAAAGATATCTTAAATATATCTTATTTACAATTAGATATGACTGTAAACTGTAACAGCTCTAGTAAATGTTATGAATGTTCATCAAATCGATTTAATTGTTCACAAAAATCTATTAAAACTCACTAAATCTCCATCTTGTGTTAACTTGACTCCCTGACAGCTTGAAAGCACTTGAGATTTTTGTTATCTGAGGAAAAAAAGCAGAAAGTACTGCTTTTCAAAAAGATATTGCTTTTGCATATTGCACAGTGGAGAAGTGTTGGAAGTGGAGAAGCAATGGAAGACTTTATAATCAACATCAGTGTTCTTAACTACCTGAAACGAGGCAGCTTTGATAAAAAGACAAGCTGCAAATGTATAAAGTAGTCCCACGGCTATTCCTGTAAACACTCCTTTTGGATTTCTGTACATGGCCCATACCAGATGCCTAACCTTCTGATTAAAACACAGAAGAGTTGGATTCAAAGTGTCAACATTTATCCTGTATACAAGTGTTAAACATTAACTAGTCGCTTGATAATAGCATTAGTATCATTTCAAATAACCCCATATCATGTATACATAGAAGCATATAAAATCAATAAATACACCAGTCCAGTATAAAGCACCATTAAAAAATTAAAAACCTCATAAGAAATGAAGTATTTGAGGCCTTATATTTGAGTCCCATTAAAAGAAGTAAGATATGGTAAATTAATCCCCTGCACAATGTGATCTGATTATAGAAACAATCGTTTTCATTTTAAGTGCATGCTTGAAAAACATCAAAATGTACTTTCACATAAACAACCAATAATATAAAACAAACATATGATTACGCTTTTTTTCTTTATACATGTGGGGACTGCCATGCAGTACATTTTACACAAGTGGTCTAGCATGCACCTTTATTTTCAATAAACTGCAGAATGTCGGGCATAAGAATCTTTCTGAGAAATGTTTAATCAAAAGATAATAATTTCAGTATTTAAATCGCCATTTTAATTCCAAAAAGTAGCTTACAGTGCGAAGCTATCTGATTGTCTTTTTAATGACTTACTAACATCTCCTTCTACCAATAATGGATATTACATTAATTAACAAATCACATCTGCTATTCATCTAGCTCCTCAACTTTAAAACATCAAAATGCATTCCAGTAGAACAAATAGATTAGCCAGAATGTGTTATATAGCATCATGTGTGTTCATTTTTGTATTTTGCAAGGCACATATTTCATGACACAAACTTCAGTTATTTTACAACATGGATCATTATTATTTTCCAGCCCATTCACCACAGTCACCTAAAGTGTATGGCTTAAGTCATGTTAAGAAACATTTTCATATTTCGCATACCATGTTAAGATAGATTACTAAAATAAATGTTAACACTTAATGTTAACAGAGCTAACACTTTGGTACCATGTTTACATATGACCACAAATAGTTGGATACAGTTTCCTGCATCATATGACAATGATTCTAGTACTTTTACTCAGCTGTGCAGTGATGGTTAATATTTATTTTGGTTTACCCTTTGGTTGGAAGCCACAGCTGTACTAACTTCTTCCACGTGGAACGCAAATAAGCTTAAATAAATACACAACTCATGCATTTTCAAGTACAGGTCATTTTAAATAAGCTTAAAGCTCAATTAACATAACTCAGCCGCTAGAGGGCGCTGATTGTTTATATTATAAAAGACGAAGCCAATGAGTGGTTATTAGCAGATTTTGCACGTACAGCTTTCAGTACCCTGCATATTTTTGGTGTTACCCATCTCATGTCAGTAAGTGCTACTTGCTATATAGTCTTATGAAAAGCATATTTTCTTATGAAAAGTTCTTTTCAGAGTGGTATGTTGAATTTCAATCTTTTACTAGAGAAGACCAGTAATCACACTTAGTAGACCATTCACTTTTAAAATATAGATACAGGTAGAGTATTAAAATAGATGACAATATTCAGTATTAGGAATTATACTGTACATGATAGAATTAATATTAATTTCTAGATGTTTTTTTTCCTCATAACAACTGCAAATATAAATATGACCACATTTAAACCTGCATAAGGGCAACATACATAAAGGCAACATCCATTCAGACTTCTCTTGGTCTGAGCAGTTCAAACTGATCATCGTCCTGAAACCTCTAGAATTTCAAACTGTGTTCCCTCCTATTTGCTGGAATTAATGACATTTATGACATATTGACTATTTTTTAAACGATGTTATACAGCTTTTTGTGACCAGTATCAGAAAACACCGAGCTTTCTTACAAAACAGTACAAAAGCCTTTAACTTATGAAAAATATTAACAATCCCCAACTAATCAATATGGCCAATTTGTACCGCTGTAGATATTAGAAAGGAGCAACAGCTAAGTACTGGTTTTCCCAGTAATTCATTTATCTATATGAGGTATACATATTAAACTCTCTAAAGGGAGCAATAACACTAATGTGTATAGGTAGTAAAAGTTGTGGACAGCTGAATAAGGCCTTTTGGTTTGAATGGATTCCAGGATGGACATCCGTGGTGCATCTGTTTTAATAAAGATATTAAAACGGATGCACAATCTATAGGCTTTCCATTTAAGTATTCAACAATTTCTGACCAGTTAGTACTGATTTTTATCTTTAACAAGATGTATAATGCATTGTAAGTCAAAGTTGAGGAGCTTATATATTGTAGTAATATAATACACATCTAGATGCAGCCTTTTAAGTACAGTACTCTGTGCGTTTATAACCAACCTACATGTTTTATTTAACAGATAAACATGAAGACAAAAATCAGTATTGAATAGAATTAAAATGCATTGCATTTCTTATATTAAAATATCTAATGAAAAAAGCACAATAAAATCTTGTTTGAGCCTATTGTCATACAATCTATATTTAGTTTCATTAAAATTATTTAAACAAAATTAAATATGAAGGTTTAATATTCAGTGCTGCAACTGCAGGCAGGCAATATCCTAGCGTAACCCTAATCATCCCAGCACCTTTAAAAAACCAACCAGTCTCAAAAATGTTGGCCTCTGAACAAACGCTTATGATCAATTTGAAATCATACAATCATTCCTACAATCTCTAAGCATTTTTACTGTGGTACCAAGGCTTTGTGTAGTGAACATGTTGTGCATGGATTTTGCATTGTAAAAAACTGAACACTTAAACAAACTGAGCTTTTTGAGATGCTTCTTCACTTCTTGTCAGGCTCTTGACTGAGGTAGAACCCTTTTGGAGTTGAAGAAAACGAAAGTGAAAATACTGTTGTTTTATGAGCAGGTCGTGTTGTATGATGAGGTATTGAACAGATGTGTCACTCAGCTTTTGCACCGGCAGGTCAAACCATACCTTCCAAGTGCCTACGAGAGGCCAAATGTGATGGTGTAAAAGCATGACAAGCATCTTATCTGAGTTTTCACATTATCCATTATTGCAACATGCCTAGATAACTATGACCAAAACATGAAAATATTAATCTACTAAAAAAAAACAAATAAAAAAATAGAGGGCCTTGATCATGTCCATTAGTCCATTCATGTGGCTTGATTAAATAATGCCTGCCTCTTTTTAAATTGTGTCATACAAGCAGATAACAAGACCAATGAGTAGAACATGTGCAAGGCAGGTCTCTGATCAAGTCATCTGATGATTAAAACTGAAGAACCTTCAAATCTGATTACTTAATAATCAGGCCTGGATCTGGAAGGGCTTCCTTGGGGACTGGGCTGGACAATCTCCTCATTGGGTGAAACATCATTGGCAAGAGCAGCTCTAAACACACGCTCAGAGTTTTCTGCTGGTGTCCCACGATGGTTGTCTGCGGCTTCCCTTAGTAAGCCTGTGTGGTTGCTTATCTCAGTGCCAGAGATCATGTGCTTTTTGCGCAAATGCTGGTTAAGGGTACCCTGGAAGGGGAAGCACTTACCACAGATTTGGCAATGAAAGGGCTTGTTATCAGTATGGCCACGGATATGGTACTCTAGCTGGTCTTTGCGTGTGTACTTTTTCCCACAGTACTTGCAAGCAAATGGAGTGATGCCCATATGTAGGCGCATATGGCGATCCAGACTGCCCTTCTGGTTGAAAGACTTGCCACAGTAGATGCACACAAGCCGCTCGTTAAATGGGTACCACTGGCCGCGAAGCCCTCGTTCTCTCACGTCATTCTCAAAGACCCCTGTTGCTGTTGGCTCACCTTCGTCATTTCCTAATTTTTGGTGAGAAGCTGCATCGGGATGAAGAGACAGTGGTGCAGGTCGCTTAGGTCGTCCTCTGCCACTTTGGAATCCACTAAGAATTGAACGAGAGGGACTGGATGGACTTAAGCTGAGAACGTAGGATGAGGGCAGGGCTGAATAGGTATAGCGAGCAGGAGGCAACACTGGACCAGAAGCTCCGACGGTCACCGCCAGTACTTGCTCACCGTCCACCATTTCTGTATGGTATCCATCATCACATACTGAGGAGCTGTCAGAGTAGCTGGGTCGTTCAGTTTTTTCCAGCTTGACTTGGATGTCTGTTACTCGCTCGTTCTTATCGTTTAGGTCTCCTTGCTCTGGCTCAGCTTCCATGCACACATCCTGTTCTGATGCGCAATCACTGCTCCCTCTATCCGATTGCCCTTCCTCTGCTAAGTGCACAATCACCCTTCCAACACCACTTGCTTCTCCACGATGGCTCCTCCTAGAGAGGTAGGATGGGGATATCTGAGTTGGGTTCAAGAAAACACCTGCTTCTTTTACGCCATTGTGTCCAGCTCTTGCATTAAGGTCTTCATCAGCTTCTGTTTCGTCAGGGACCGGCAGACTTATCTTGGAGTGGAGGCCTTCTAGAATCTGTGTGCACTTGTCAATGACCGCTTGCATTTGCAGAAAGCTGGCGGCTGTGAGGAAGCTGACAACATCACGCAGCTGTAACTCCATGTGGCCAGTGTAGCAGAATGCTAATAGCTGCTCGAATACTGCAGGGCTTTTTATAACTGAGAGTGAAAGGCCGCTCATGGTCCCAAGAGCTGAATGGTCACGAAAGTATGGCGAGCTTGCAGCCAGCACAGCCTTGTGAGCCTGGAATGGCCGGCCTTGGATGTGCACAATGATGTCGCAGAGCTTACCTTGCAGCCGTAGTTCATTTAGCTGCTTCATGACAGCATTGCTGTACTCGGGCACATCAAACCCTATAAAGCCACCGTCGTCATCCATGTCTCTGATGTTAACCCTACTTCACCAATATCCTAAAAAGCACAAAAGACAAGTTATAAAATCAGTTATACAAATAAAAGTATAGAACAGAGTGAATTCAATAATAACTTGTACTGGATTCAGAACTTTAGAATACACACACCATCAGTATTTGCACAACTTTTTATACTATTTCAAAGCCTGAATTTAGACAACGGTTTACATTTTGTAATGTTAATTTAAAAATAATCTACAATATTTGCAAAATTGTAATATAAATGTATATTTTTTGTAAACCTCCTTTATTAATGTTTTTTATGCACAGGCAAAAAAAAAACTAGATGCTAAATTCGATTTTTATATAATACACAATACTACTTTCCTATAACATTACATTATTTCTGCGACTGTTGAAAACAAAAATAATAATAAATATAGAAATGAAATTGGGTGGGTTAAAACGCAGGATTCTTATGTATAACTTTAAACACAAAAATTCAATGCACATTCAGACATTTCTTGAATTGAGCTGATATTTAAGGCCTTGTTCACACTAAAAATAATGAAGAGTGTGAAATTCATCCCTGAATTCACAATTAAACAATAAAACTTACCAGAATATTGAAGTGTACTGCTGCAACACAGCCAAAAATACTGATCTTAGTCTACAAATTAATTTGACAAAAAACAGCACAGTGAAAATAAATGTATGTAAATGTATTAATACCAAAAACAATTTTTAATGTATAAAATGCCTTTTGTCACAATAGAAAAGTGATTTTATGTTTTTTGTCACTGTCCAATGAAACTGGAAAAAAGAGAATCTAGATTGGGAACCGATGTTCCAGCCGATACAAAGCGAACCATAATGCTACCTGTGGGCAGGTCAGATCTATAGCATTCAGTGCTGTTAGAAGCTGAGATGCTACTATGGTGGTTTATTATTAAGTTTGTGCTACAGTTTTATCACCTAAAGTTCCCCTGATTACATGTTGGTTGCAGTTTATATTAACCATGACTATTTCTGTCAGGTCTTCACAGAACACAAGATCTAAGGCTCTAAAAACAAACTGGTTCAGGAACAAGATTTTTTTTTTTTTCAGTGGAATAGACCTACATATTCGAATGTGTTTCCTCCCCCACAATGTTTTGCACAAATGACCTTTATCACATAGTTTTATATTAACTATATTTAGATGAGAACCAGAAAAAAACACTTAAAAATAGTGGTTTTACTCGGTTACTACTACACGTTAACTTAGACAATAAACTTTTATAAAAAGCTTACTTTACATATTTGCTTGAGGACATAAACCACACATTCAGTGGCAGACATATTAGGCTTGCTATATTGAGAGAGACGTTATTTGACATGCTAGTGCATTCTATGTTCTAATATTGTTGGTTTGCGGAACGCAAGTATAGTGCTGAGGCCATCAATGATTTTTGTGTTTGAGTATTCTATTAATTGTTCCAGCAACTAATCAAGTAGATTAATCAAATAAGCAATATTTTTGGCAGTTTTTTTTCAACCACCAGAAAATGTGCATTAAAAACCCAAATAAAAAAGCTCAAAATTCGAAAAAAGACTCGCTTGAACAAGGTGGACAAAAATCACCAAAATGCGCAAAAAATGAATGGGAAAAACTTTTGCAAATATTCTTTGATGCTTTAAGCTCTAAATGTCCATTTATACTTGTGTTTTACTGGACAGTCTGATCATCTGTATTTT
The DNA here is from genome assembly GCA_028566735.1 of Ammoglanis amapaensis. NCBI lineage: Eukaryota > Metazoa > Chordata > Actinopteri > Siluriformes > Trichomycteridae > Ammoglanis > Ammoglanis amapaensis. The sequence continues at coordinate 8,975 of JAOUQU010022219.1, read as the reverse complement.
GAAATGGAGTACAATGCGAAACCACTCCCCAACGCATGTGTGTTTGTGCTAGTTGTGGTCCTTCTGACTCAGTTTAAGGAGCAGGGTTATTATGATGAGTCAGTCAGTAAAATAAATTGGTTCAGTTAATAACTTGCAAAACATTTGGATGGAAAGCAGTTACTGTGAGCTGTATATAAATGCAAGGATTAAACGAGTAATCTGCATAAAAAATTGCATTGATTTTTGTCATGAATTTACTTGAATTACTCAAGAAATCATTTCAGCCCTTTCAAAGTGTAAGATGAAGTAGTGAGTTTGATGTACTTTCCTTACACACTGCCTGGCAAAAACCACCTGGATTTAACTAAACAAATAGGTACGAGCCTCCTCTCGGATAATTACTGCATGGGCGATTATCTTTAGTAGTAATAAGTAATATAACCCCAGATGGTGCAATTAATTGCTTCTCATTTCTTAAGCCATATGGCCAGTGGTCGTGCAAAATATGTCTGTTTGAGTAAAGTCAAATCAATGAAATGCATCAAGCAGAGAAAACATCTAAGGAGATTGCAGAAACTACTAAAATTGGATTAAGAACTGTCCAACACATTATTAAAAACTAGTAAAAGTAATAATTAAAAACTTCTTCAAGGAAGAACTGAGGCCAGAAAAAAACGGCATGACTGATCATGATCAATGATCGCTTAAATGGTGAAATCCAATCAGAACAAATCCAATCAGAATAGAGCTGTTTAATATTGAAAAGTAAGAGCTTTTCCACATGCTCAATGCAAATGGAACTCTAGTGATTTTCTAAAGGCTACACAGTCCCAATCCCTTATTAATGAGGCTAACCGGGAGTAAGAAATAGTAGGTAATGGAAGGTCATGTGGTCTGATGAGTCCAGATCTTTATCTCTTTTAACCCTGATGGGCCCATCAGGGCAAGAAAAGAGGCCGGCGAAGTGATGCCCCAATCATGCCTAGTGCCTACAGTACATGTCTTTGAGGGTTGATGACCTGGGGTTGTTGTAGTTCAGCAACAGTTTGAGCTCAAAGAATAAGGTCAGCTGTCTACCTAAATATTCTAAATGACCAGGTTATTCTATCAATGGATTTTTAATTCCCTGATGGCACGAGCAGAGCATTGTGCAAGATGACAATGCCAGGATTCATCTGGCTAAAGTTGTAAGCCAGATGAACACTGAGTGGTTCATGGCACATGAGACTTTTTTTTCCACAAATAGATTGACCGCCAAAGAGTCTGGATCTTAACCCCATTGAGAATCTTTGGTATGTGCTGAAGAAGGCAATACAAGATCTTGGTGAAAAATTAATGCCACACTGGATCGAAATCTTGTGACATTGAGGAAATTTTATCGAAACAATGCCACAGCGAATGCATACTGTAATCAAAGCTAAAGGCAGTCTAACAAAATATTAGTGTGCGACCTTTGCTTTTTTGGCAAAGTGTAATGCAAACTATAAAGATACATCAACCTTGCAAGTTTGCATAAAGTAGGTTAAAAAAAACTACACACTTGCACAAGTATAATATTATCCATATCATACATGTGTTTTCTCCATTTTAAATTGTTCTATGGCACTCAACAAAGTACAAGGACTTAACCGAAGTTTTAAGCTGTGACTATTCACCAGTAGCCACTAAAAGCAAATATTCTGCAGTAAACACAGTAGCAGACACAGTAAAATACTTTTGCTAGGTCATAAAGTAGTTGTAATTCACTTAATAATGTTATAATTAACAAGTAACAAAAAAGGATCCTGTAGTAGCGGTAGCTTCAGAAATAGTAATCATGAGGAATGTTTATTGCCCACTACTAAGAGGCCAACATTAGAGCCCTTAACCCTCAATTGCTTGCAGTGCAAATTTTCTGCACTACCAAAAATTCGACACTTCTAGACATTACATAGTTCATAGACTTGATATGGACCCATAGACATGCTGCCATTTCGGTGCAATGATTTACTCCTCTTTTAACTTTGGAAAAATGTGTTCGTTCACGTAACATTATGGCTGAAGCTAATTGAGGGCCATTTTGGAATCCCTGATGGTATAATAATGTTGTTACAAACTTGATCTCATGATTCAGATCATTAGAAAGTTAAGATTAGACAATTTTTTGAGTGTGCATAATGATTGGCTTTTTCATATATTTGAAACCACAACCCGTGTTGCCCTAGCTATAAATAATATCTAAGATTTTATGTGCTTAGTACTTCTGAGTGCAAACTCAAAACATATTTTGTGAATTTAAACCTACAAACTCTAAAATGTGACTCATGGATAATGAACAACCATCATCTATGCTAATGACCCAGTTATCATTAACAGAAAATACTTTAGCATAGTCTTCTGCTGCAGGGAATTCAAGATAAGTACATTGCTGTTCACATCTTCTGTGACCCATATGCAGCCTTCAGTAAAACCAATTTCATCCATGCAGTCTGCACAGACGCCTCTCTATCTGCCAGCGTCTTTGCACAGCGTTTGCCAACTAGTTGAGTCATCTACATAGTCCGGTTGACTCTCCCTGAAGGTACTGGCAAAAGTGCCTGCTAGATGGCAAACAGCCAAACAGAAGCAATGCATATTTTCGAGTTCAGGATCGGAGTTAATGTGCTACCTGAGAACCATAAATTTGATACCGCTGCACAATATTCCCAAAAGTATTTCTAGGTTTGAGGTCCTGAAAAAATCTTAACAGTTAATAATGACCAGCAGCCCCTGCCAGCTATGCCCACTAGATGGTGCCCAGTCGATTGGTAGCTACACGGAGCTAAAATATGTCTATTTATAGTTATATGACAAGATTGTGTCAGTCTTGCAACTCAATTTCAGCAGGCATAGGAATGGATTGGGACCCTGCCCAAGGTGTTCTTGGTTGGTGCTCTGTAATTCTTGGTGAAAACAACATTCACCACAACCTTGATCAAGATAAAGGTGAAGAGTATGTAATGAAAAACGTGCATCCAGTATAATTACTCCATTAGACCATTTCAACTTTATGAGGCATTTCCAGGGTTTATATATAGAAAGATTTATACAGAATTTTGTGAAAAGAACTGTCAAACCAAAATATTTTAATATACAGACCAGCTCCAACTCTGGGATGACACACAAACACGGATGGTAAATTTTTCACCCTTGGCAAAACTGTACTTCTAAGACATGGCTTAGTAATTACGGGATTGTGAAACAAGGAAGTGCAATAAAACTTCAACGAACTTTTTATTATTTTGCTTTACTCGGAACTAGCACATTTAAACAAGTTGTGCGGGATGGTGTAAGCACATAAACAATGTGTCATAGCGGGGGTATTTTTAATCTGCAATAACATGCCACTTCGACTGTTTTTAACAGATAACCTAGCCAAAGCTAGCAGGCTAAAAGAAAGCCATAAAGCCGCACTCATTTATGTGAAGCTAACATGATTCTTGCAGCTAGTTAGCAATATGTTGATATAGAAAATTTATTTGTTAATTGGCTTTCTTGTCTAAAAAGACGTCAAGTCTAGATAGCTGTCAAACGAATTACTTACTCGACCAGTCAGCTAAACTCCAAATAGCTTTTTACACGAATGTTGTAGCAAACTTCGCTGCCTAGCTTTAGCTAAACTACTACAGAATAGCTAGAAAAACTATTTGAACGCCCGTTTGCTGTGGACCATATATGATGTTCGAGCAAACATGTCGTAACATCTAAAATAAGGTAATTTAGGTATTACCGTGTCCAACTCAAATACTGTCCATTCCCCTGGAGCGACTTGGTTAGCTCCAGCCAGGCCTCCACCACCACCGCCTCCGCCTCCTTGTTCCCCAGCTGCTTCTACCGCTGTTTTCTCTACGGCGGAGAGTCTACGCGATTTGCGGATATTGTCGACATGTACTGCGCATGTGCACATTGTTCAAACACGATATACCGAAAACGAGGTGGATGCTGTTGAGATTTTTATTGAAAACAAATGTTTTTATTTATATGTATTTGCACTGGATTCAGAAAATGTCTAGAAACTTTGACTTTGGAGCACTTGATTTCTTATAGTGTTGCATCTGATTTAGAAGACAGAACTAAAGTATATTAATGTATGTTAGTGCCAGCTGTGAGATGTTACTTTTTGTAAATTAAGGCATGCATCTTTACCACCAGTCTTTACCACCAGAAAAAGTATCCCTTAAATCTCTTAAACTTAATTAGAGTAAAGGAAAATGAACTCAAAACAAATCACATGTCATGTTAAACCCTAGATCTGTAATCGAAAGAAATGATGACACTCCAGCGTCATAAATTATGTTTTAGATGCACTTGCAGATCTGGGTTTGCTCCAGCTCACAGGAAATGTTCTTACAACTTTCACTAATTAAGTAATGTTATTCAAGTGTTATGAGTTAAAGTTCTCACTATAACGTTAGTAGAACATTCTATAAATGACCTTGAAAAAAATGTAACAAAGTCTTTGTTGCTTATTTAAATATAACATTATACGAACATTCTTCTAAACTAATTATTTAAATATAACTGGACAGAATAACATTAATGGAATGTTCCAATAAAATAATTCCACAACCAAATCAGAACATTGAGAAGAAATCCATTTAATTGTTCTTAGAATATTACACTATAGCAATCATAAAATATCACAACCAAAATGTAATGTTTTGGAATGGAATGTTTCATTTTATTTGTGGGAACATTATTTTATCCCTTTTTCTTAATGCTCTTAGAACGTTGTTTTTCTCTTCATGTTACGAAAATGTTAAAAGAACATGGCCTAGACCTCATTTAAGATTTTTAGGAATGTTGTATTAGTATATTCTAAAATAATGTATTTGGAATGTTAAATTTTTGCTGAGGAAATGTTTTATTAGAACACAGAACGTTCCTTAAATGCTCTTCTGTCTAGTTTTGCACTATTAGTTTACAAATTTTAAAAGAAACTTTATATAAAGTTACATATAAGTAAACATTTCAGACTAACATTGTTACAGTTAAATCAAGGTCGCACAACATTTATACAATGTTTTATTAGACTGAGAACATTTGCTCATAACATTAGGACATAATGTTAGGGAAAGTTGTAGGAAATTTTTTGTTAACTAAAGCAGGACATTGCAAGAAATGATGTATATTTGGATTTAGCATTATATTTTACACATTGGTTAAATTCATGACAGACTTGCTAGTTACTAGTTACACAAGATTTATCAGTAGGCAATATTGAACACAGTCATGGGAAGGTTTTTATTTGCAATTTGCCTAACTTAGATGTTTTTGGATTGTCAGAGTTTTGAGATCGAGAGGAAACATGGGGGGGGGGGGGGTTGTAAACTCTAAAGATAGAGACAGTTCCACTCATTTAGCCGCAAAATTTATTATTATATTATTATATAAAAATATATTATTATCATTATTATACAAGTATATCACACATAATTGAGAAGATAAAAGAACATTACTTCAGAGCATAAGGGTTCTAAAATAAGGGTTGTTGAATTATTTCTTGTTCTGAGGACTACAGTGGATAAATTTTCCGATTTGGAAACCCTCCTAAATTTAAACAAATTTAGCTCCAAAAGTTATGTGCACAAAACTTGGTGAATAAAGAACTATTTATGCAATTGCTCCAATAATTAGGTTATAGCATTTGTTTAGTGAAAATCTAAAAACTTAATACATAAACATCCCAGGCAGAACTGAAATCACAACTGGAAATAGGGAAATATGATTGCACTGTGGTGATGCTTCTCAATAACAGAAATCGTTTATGTGGAAACTGTATATAAATGCAGGCAAATACAGGAACCCCCACCTAACCAGCATATTCAGTGTCTATTAAATTATATATACACAATACTCATAAACAGTTTGGGATACCTAATACTTTTGCCATTGGTGGTGGTGTTACAGTATGGGCAAGTGTGCCTAGTCAATGCAGAACTGCCTTACACTTTATGAATGGCACTTTAACAAGCTTTTACTGCTTAAATAAATGCCATTAATCCAGTCATTGTTCCTCTGCACATGCCTAATTTTGTCTTCATGGATGAAAATCCATGCTCCAGCTCATTGAGGCCACAGCATTAGGGAACCCTCTGTACACCAGAACCTCAATGATCTGAAGGCCGCAGATATATATACAGCTTATACAGCTTGGAGTAGGACAACATGTATAAAAAGTATGATATGATTAAAATACTCATTTGCCTAATAATTCTAAACACAGTGTATGTATGTATGTATGCATTTGCTCTAATAGAAAATGAAAAAGAAACCTTTTATCATCATATTATGAACTTGCATAAACAATTGTGAATCAGCTTGTCTTGCTTCACTGCTAATAAAACTGAATTTAGGTGTAATACAGAGGCAACAGCAAGACAAAAAAACCAAAACAGAATATCCACACCCTGTCATTGCACGGATTGGTTCCTGCAGCCTATTTAGTTCCGTTAGAACTAAAGTTGCTCGCTAGAGCAACTTGCAAAAATGTTTGCTCTTATGTGCAATCAGAAGCAGGTAAAGCACTGCCACAGCTCTACTAAACGACCTCATGTGGACAAGTGGTGTGAATGCTTTTGTGCAAATTGCCATAATCAGACACCATGGGAGTGGAATGAGAGCCCATTATTCTTTAGTAGGACCTGTACTCACACACGAGTGGCAGGTCTTCCACTGGGGCCTGGTTCTCTTCAAAGATGTGAGCAGGTTCACAGTTGGCATAACCAACAGACAAGAAAGAGTCTTGAGACACCATGGTGAGTGTCATGCTGGTGATTAGTAGACATTCAGTTTTGGGGTATTGCCTTGCTGTTGCCTTTGTAGTACACCTGATTTCACTTTCATTAGTGATCTACCACCTCAATTATCTCTGATCCTGGTGGTGGTGGTGGGTGGGGGTATTGGGGACTCTACGGGATATTGTCCACCACTTTGTCAGGAGCATGCACAGACATTAATGGATTGATGATTTTTGTTTTTAGTGTGTGTGTGAATGAATGAATAAAAAAGTGCTAGTGGCAGCCTATTTAGTCAATTTCACTATCGAGGGACTCCAGTGGGTATGTACAGATGTGACCCACATGGGTTAAAGTGGTTTTGATGGGGTCCAGCTGGGCATGGACTCATGTTTAGGCATAGACTCAGGAAGTCGGGGGGCTGACAGAACTGGCTGCATCACATACACTTAATATATCAGCATGAAACTTGTTGTATCAGGCTGCACACGAAGCAGAGGAAAGCTGTTGCATTACAAAAACCTTCCTACACAATAAATAATGCACTGATTTATCTTACAACTGATGGAAAGACTACTATTTTTAACACAGTGTTTAGAAATGTATGTGTGGACTGAGACACAGTCCTGATACTGCAGATTATACCAAATATGTAAGTATACGTCATTGTTCTTAATCTTATTAATTTAATCTCCACTGCTTTAATATTTTCTTTTTTAACTGACAGGTATTTGTATTATGTATTATTATGTAACAAAGCCGATGATTTTTTTATTTACACTAAAAGATTGCCAGACTTTTCTAGCAGGAATTTGCATCTAATGTGTGTTTTCCTAGACTGGATTCTGAACTTCATAAATAATATTTATGAGCTTCACTCAAATGGATTATTAACTTATTAACAGAGACAACAATTGGCTCACTTGGGAGTGGAAGTAGTTCCTCATTACTCATAACTAATGAAGACCAATAGGATCGTCAAGTGAACCTACCATATTCCTTAATGGTTTCGTCATTAATTAATTGCTTAAAGTAATTTAACATGTTTAAAGTTTGTCCACTTAGACTGTTGGGCCTAGGGATCCATGAAAAACTATTAAAAAACAATTATATAACAAAACCACAGCTATTCATTTGTTTATAACATGATTGTTCAATCACTATTACTTTGTGCTTTCAATGTGATCTGCACTCGCATTGGTGTGATCCCCATTTCCCCAAGTTTTCTCACTTGATGCATTGTATATGCTTTGTTTTCCTTGGTTGTGACACCTGTACCCAATTTATCCTGCCTATGTATCCAAATCCTCTGTTGCATATTACTTGCCTACACAGAAACTGTTCCATGCATTTTGTCCAGATCCATTGCCCCTTCAACTGTAAATAAAATAATTATAATTTTACGCCTACTTAGCCCAATATCTGTTGGAACATCTGCTTTTTAGAATGTTGCTACAACTTAGTTTTGAGAATGTTGTCCAGTTTTCTCAACATTCTCAATGTTTCCCCCCTCAAAGTTATGAAAGAATTTAAGGAACATTACCCTATACACCCCATTTAATAAAAACAATTAATAATTAATTATTTGGATATTCATTTCATTTAAAATTATTTTCTTTCAAGTCAAAATTCGGCTGTAAAAATGTTCTATTAGAACATAGAACATGCCAATGCTGTTCTGCCCAGTTTTTCATCTTTAGTTTACAAAAGTTAGAAGGTCAGAATTTATATTAATCATTCCAGACTAACATTGTTACAGTTTTATCAACACAACTTAACGTTTACAGAATGTGCTACTATGGTTGTAGTAAGAATGTTTTCTCATAACATCAGGACAACTTTTAAATAACAGCAAGTAAGTAAAAGTTGTGGGAATGTTTCCTGTGGAAATTATAAAATTGCTCAGTTATGTTTTGAGATTCCTTTGTTGCCCCTTTGCTGTCCCAATTGCCTTAAATGTCAAAATATTTTAGATAGACTCCACATCCAGTAATGAGTCTCGGTGGGATCCATAGTGACTTAAACTGAAATGAAAGTGGACAGGCTTTGAGGCTTTAACTTTAACTGTAACAGATGGGCGACCTGTTCAGGTGTGTGGTGTATTCACTTGGTGTGTATTTTTTATGACCCTCTCATAAAAAGATATATATATATATTAGGGCTGTCCACAACCAAGGATTTTGCTGGTCGACCAGAGGTCGTCATTTCTTTCAACTAATCGACTAATAATCGACTAAA
>JAOUQU010022115.1:0-18040 GCA_028566735.1 Ammoglanis amapaensis | reverse complement strand
TCTTTTAAAAAAGTGACTGGATGTTAAAGTGACTTAGTGACCAAGAATGTTCAAGTATTAATAAAGTGACCAATACTGTTGATTGTAAAAGTGTCCAAGTCATGGTGCTCTTTTAACCCTCCTGGGTTGGTGGCGCTGTTATTCTCCACCATCACATCGACATCTTTCTAAAGCTGCTTTGAAACGACGTCTTACTGTAAAAAATAAAAAATCTTCCTACACATTAAATCTGTCTTTAAATGTGACGCTCGGATATTTTGTTTTGGCGCGCAGTGTTTCTCCCCGGACTCCGTTCTGCTCGCTGAGATCACCAAATGACCGGGTTTGGCAGAAGTGAACTATTGTGGTGGGCGTTAATTGGTTTTCTTTCAAGAAGAATTGCAGCGGTTAATGTGAGGTTTCATTACGAGCTCCGGTGGTCAGGCTCCGATGCAATATTTTTGTCCAGAAGTCACGTTGAATATCGGATTTCAATTATGTGTCGGCGTGAACCTCGCTTTGTTTTGGCCGCCGTCTTTAAATGAGCGGCTTAATTTTCTTCCCATATATTGTGGCTTCAAAAGATTTGTCGAAAGGGTTTGAACTAAAGAACTGTTTAGCTGAGACGGATGATGATTACAGTTTTTATCCTAATAGCTCCCTTTCAAACTCTAAACCCTTTAAGCTCGTAGCTCTTTTTGTTTTGCTGACCACAATGCCAGATGAAACCGACGTTTTTAATTTGACGATTTCTATTGTTTTATTCAGTCACTTTCTTTGTATTTCTGATTGTTAGTTATTTCTGTGTTTCAATAAGGCTGCTGTAGGCTGAACCAGATTTACTGCAGGTTAAGGGACTTGGCTAGTGATCAGATGGTTGCCGATTCGAGTCTTAATAAGCCTTTGACCCTCAATATGTAAATGAATGTATAATGTATGACAAAGTGCAACTTATGATGAAGGTCCCGGGTTCGAACATCAGGTCAGACTTCTACGATGAATAAACCATTGTTTTGTAGTGCCGGTCCCAACTCCAGATTGATAATAAATAAGGAGGGTTTGTGTCAGGAAGGGCATTCGAACGTAAAGCTCCTGATCCAGTATAGCGATCGAGTGTGTTTGCTGTTTTTCGAATGCTTTGACACGGCATGTCCTCATACTTTTGGCTACGAAGGGACGCTAAGATGATGCACTATCACATTTATTTCTTAAACAAGGCCTGCATCATCACGGAGCTGTAATCAGATTTGATAGAGAACACAAAACCATGATCACTTTGACCCCATTACCCAAAGAACGACTTGTTCAGGTCTTAACGAGCGTTCGTCCGTGTGTAATTTACTTAAACTCTCATTTTCCGCTGCTGCCCAGTGCTGACGGGCGGTTAATAGGTAGACACAGATCACAAGGCACAAGTAAGTGGTAAGAAAGTGGCACAAAAGGTTATAAGTTTGGTTTTTTTTATTTGATCAAGATTGTGTATTGATATAGGCCATATATCGGCTGAACCCAGTGGAGGTGAGAAGATTAGACGAAGGTCAACGGTAATCTTAGATGCTCGTTAGGGTTAAAGGGCAAGATCAATCAAAGCAAAGAAGCTGACAGATCCCATGTCTCTTTATTACCACTCAATTCCTTGTTTTATATCAGGAATGTATGCACAGATCACGCCGCACGCTACACTCGGAGCTGGATTTAAGATTTCCTCCACATCCAAGATCAAAGGTCCTAAAATACACTAATAATTAGTATTCAGATCATGTCTCCATTATTAGCTGGCTAACATTGTGCACTATAATTAGTATGTTCGCCTTTTATTTTGTAGATAGATTATTGGAGCAAAGAAATCATGTAATATAAAAACTCTGAATGAAATCTCGTCCTCAGGAAAGCGTCTAAACCCAGTTCAACAGCAGGTCCAGCAGGTTGCACTCCTGCACCTAAATTAGGTGGTTTATTGCATTATTTATGTGTGTGATCTACCATCTTCTTGTTTTGTCAATAGGGTTTTAGTCTTGAGTTCACACTGGTCCCCCCCCTTTTTTTCAAGGATGTTAAGGAAGTTTGTATGATTTATAATGTCGCCTTTTATAAAGCCAAGGATGCTTGCACAACCCTAGAAGAAAAATAAATAAAGAAATGTTTTTAATTGTGTCCTAAATGACGACAGATCAAAAGACGCTCGAGGTAAAGAGCTGAAACGTATAGATGAATAAGTTCCCTGAGGTATAAAGAAATAAAACCATGTAAAACGTTCTCAAACTACCAACGTTTCTCGAAACTGTATCTGAATGTATTTTATTCCCTGAGTTTGGGTTTCATCTCAGAGATTCTCCGACAGTTTCTTGGACTTTAGGGCTTGTTGTTTTTTATCTGTTCAGACAATGCAGTGTAAATTGTGGACCGTACCAAACAATGTCCAATCACGTCTTCAAATTTAATCGGCCATAAAATCCACAATATGCTACTCATGAATCTTTATATATAAATACATTTTGTTATGATCAAAATCACAGATGTGAATCTGCACCAAGTCGTTTCAATCCGTCTATTATTTGTTCTTTTGTTTTTCAATTCACCATCAAACAGATCTGATTAATATTTAATCAAAAATTAAATATTAAAATCTAGTTCCGTTTGGAAAACTCATTTTTTTCCCCATTTCATATCATTGATCCGAGTCTAAAATTGAAATAACAAAAACCACAACCTTCTACAGTTTGATATCTGATTATAAATCAAATCACATATTGTTGATTTAATCTTTTTTGTTGAATTAACAAACAAAAGGACGATTGATACACGGATTCATACGACCCTCGATATACGATGTTTTGTACTTCTGAATGAGAACTTTTTTTATGTTTGTGTTTAGGTTTCTTACTTAAAGTTTACAGTGAGCATTTAATACTGAATAATATGTAATGTTTCAATTAAATGTAGATATATTAAATCTTTCTGAAAGGTGTTTCCCCCCCGACAGACTTTTTCTTAACTTTATGACAGAAATAGGTCTGAAATTGATTTGGTCTTTAAATATAAAAGAAGTGAAAGGCATTCTGGATATAAAGAAGTTTAGTATAATTGCAATAAAAATGTCTTAAATAATCTGGCCCTGTTTGTGTAAAGACTGGACACCCCAGATCCAGTAGATGTACGTATAATCGAACATCATATAAATATATATATAGTCCATGTATCAAACTGTGTATTATGATCTTGCTTTTGTCTTTTCTATCTATTAGTTTGTGGCGCAGCCAAACTGTCAGCAGCTTTTGGCTTCCCGCTGGTATGACGAGCTTCCAGGCTGGCGGAGGCGCCACTGGGCCGGCAAACTAATTACGAGCATTTTTATCGGCCTGCTCTTCCCTGTCTTCTCCATCTGCTACCTAGTGGCACCAAAGAGTCATTACGGGCATTTCATTCGCAAACCTTTCATCAAGTTTATCTGCCACACAGCCTCGTACCTGACCTTCCTGTTCCTTCTTCTGCTGGCGTCTCAGCACATCGTCTCCACAGAGCCCAACCGACAGGGGCCTGAACCCACGCCCTTGGAGTGGATGATCTTGCCTTGGGTTCTTGGTAAGACTCTTTATTGTTGTCTTGACAACCCAACTTGTCGTATCAGGCTAATTAGCTCAGACGGTCGAAGGTAATACAAGACGCAACATGCAAGCAAGCTTAACACATCGCTGTGGGTTTACAGGCTGCTGAACAGGGGGAAAAGCCCCTGAGGTTTTTATTGCTATAAATTTATAGTGATGCAAAGCTCAGATCATCTCTTTATCTATAGTAGAAGCTTTTTAATGGCTTTTGGATTACATCTAGATATCCAGACACGTGTCTTCTCAGCATCAGGTTACAGTTTGGATTTCCTTATAGACATTGGCAAGAGATTATTGTTCCATTTACTGTTTAATGGGTTCGGACATCCAACCGTAATTATAGTGAAACGAACACAGAAACTGAAAGATCGACCAACTTCTTATAGAATTTGAATCAGAACCAGCATTTATCTCTTTGGTTATTTCGGCTACACTTGATGATATGTTGGTTTGGACCACACACGCTCCCAACAGGATCTAATAAGTCCCGTGACCCTGTTTCTAGTTTAACCACTGTACCACAAGAGATGCAGTTTTGGAGATGCTCTGACCCCATTGTCTAGCCACTACAATCTAGTTCTTGTGAAATGTAATAAATCAGTGTTTTAGGCTTGTGATCAGAAGGTTGCTGGTTTAGACGCCGACAGGTCACGACTGAGGCATCGAACCCCGATCAGCTCCTTCGCGCAGGTTTAAATTGATCGGTCCTTGAGTGAGGCCCTTAACCTTGATTGCTCAGATTGTGTACTGCTACTTAAGTAAGTCGCTTTAAAAGAATGCGCCTGATAAAGTACGGAAAATGTAAATGTGTGTGTTGCCTTGTGTGTTTAAAAGTGTGTTTCACTACGTGGAGGATTAAATCCGAAGTGTGTAAAGCACGAAGCAATGAAAAATAGTAAATCTCAATCTAATCTTAAAAAAAAACCTAAATCTAATTCACTTTGCGTGTCACAGTTCTGCTGTACATGCATGATGTGGTATGTTCTTGTTCATCGTACACGTGCCACGACTGGGAGGGACAAGGGTGAGGGTCAGATCATCCTCTGCAGATGTGAAAACATTTACCTGGGATTAGTGCAGTGTTTGGTTTTAGTGTTCCGCAGTTGTATCAGTCGTCTTTCCGTATGACCGATCTCAGTCCATTTGGTTTAGGTTTCATTTGGACCGAGATCAAACAGATGTGGGACGGTGGATTGCAGGATTACATGCACGACTGGTGGAACCTTATGGACTTTGTCATGAACTCTCTGTACCTGGCGACTATTTCCCTCAAGATTGTCGCATTCGTCAAGGTATGTGTGTAGCACTGACGTGGGATTCAATCCTTTATTAGGATTCGAATGTCTTTTTTTTGTGGCGGGGGTAAGATTCTTCAGTACTCAGTTCGAATACACACTATCAAACTGTTACAGTTTGCCACCGGGCTGCTTTTCTGTTGAATAAGAGACAAACGATGTCTCCAAGCTTTTTGTATTTATGCGTATACACCAAAGCTGTTAAACAAAATTCACAAAACAGTGATTTTTTTAAATATTCCATTATGGTAACAGGGTTTATTTTCCAAAACTATCACTGATATCAAGTATTATCGCACGATTATGTTATAAAAACATCCACTTTTTATTTAAGCGGTCAAACTAAGGCACTGAACTGTTGATGTATGTCTGAATAGATCCTGTTTGCTGAGGCCGAACAAAACAAACACTGATTCCATTTGCATGTTTCCTTTCTCTTGACAGTACAGTGGTTTTAAGCCCAGGGAGAGCTGGGAAATGTGGCACCCCACACTGGTGGCGGAGGCTGTGTTTGCCATCGCGAACATCTTCAGCAGCCTGCGGCTAATCTCTCTCTTCACTGCCAATTCTCATCTGGGTCCACTGCAGATCTCGCTGGGTCGCATGCTCCTGGACATCCTGAAGTTCCTCTTCATTTACTGCCTGGTGTTGTTGGCCTTCGCCAACGGCCTGAACCAGCTGTACTTTTACTACGAGACCAACGACGAGAAAAGCTGCAAGGGAATCCGATGTGAACGGCAGAATAACGCTTTCTCAACGTTGGTTTAACTAGATTCACGCTCAGTTATAATCGGCGAATAACATGATGATGGTGTGACAGTTTTAAGGGTTAAATCCACTTATTATGTTCATGCAATTTTTTTTAATACTTCAATCATGTCTTGTTTACGAGCTCAATGTTTATATACAGTAAAAGTTTCATTAGTAAATCAAATAAGTTATTAATATTAAAATTTTACCCTAAATTGTACAACTGTTTAATGCTTTCGGACACCCAACCACAATATATAAGGAAACAAACACCAAAACTGAAAGATCGAAGTCTTGGCTGCCCATAACCCTGCCTCTGGTTTTACCCCTGTACCACAAAAGATGCCGTTTTGGAGATGCTCTGACCCCATTGTCCAACCACTACAATCTAGTTATTGTCAAGTTTGTAGAAATTCTTACACTTGATCGTTTTACCTTAACTTTAAGGATAAATTGTTCACTTTAATACATCCAACCGACTATCAGGAGCCATGATGAAAAGATAATCAATGTTTTAGGTTTGCCGGTTTGATTCAGGGAGCCGACAGGTCACGACTAACACATCCTGAATGCACTTATCATCATAGTCTTAACTATCATGGCATAGCATTTCAGATTGTTACAGAAATTAAATAGTGATAGATGATGATGTATTAGTATGCGAAATCAATAATAAAAAGTCATAATAATGAATTAAATGAAATCATATTTTAATTCCGTCATTATCCCAGGTTGTTCGAGACCTTACAGTCTTTGTTCTGGTCCATATTCGGCTTGATCAATCTGTACGTGACCAACGTCAAGGCAGACCACAAGTTTACAGAGTTTGTGGGAGCCACCATGTTCGGCACCTACAACATCATCTCATTGGTGGTGCTGTTGAACATGCTCATCGCCATGATGAACAACTCCTATCAGCACATTGCTGTGAGTATTTTAACTCTGCGTATCACACATCACAACTGTTTGCATCTGATTTATTACGGAATGCAGCTCTGGTACAGGATCAGACGTCGTTCTTCAGCAGGATTTATCACTGATGTCTGCTCCGATGCTTGCTACAGGATCATGCTGACATCGAATGGAAGTTTGCCAGGACCAAGTTATGGATGAGCTATTTTGAGGAAGGGGGTACACTGCCTCCACCGTTCAACATCGTCCCGAGCCCCAAATCCGTGTGGTACCTCATTAACTGGATGAAAATACAGATTTTCAAGGGAAAGTCTAAGAAGACAGAAACTTTCGGAGTCTTGGGGGTGAGTTATGGTCTTAAGATCGGACATCAACACTACTGTAGGGATGCTGCTGAATATCACGGGTGCAAAACATGTCATAGAAAAGCAACGATGCCCATATTTTAAAAAAGGCGAGTTGACAAACACAACAGCAAAGTCTGCGAAGCTCTGAATAAATCTGTAAATAGAAGAAACTTCCAAGTAAGCTGAGAAATATGTAGGTCCCAGGATTATTTGTAGAATAAATTTGACATGAGATAGATTTTTTATATCTTTATATTGTACTGGTACAGCGGTGGTCTGGTCGAGTGTCCCGTGTTCTTTGTAACGGATGCAGTAAACCTTTCCTTGTTTATGCAAGCCAGCTGTAGGTTATCACTAAAAGGTAAATACATTTTATTTTCACTTAGTTTCTTTATATTTAAGTAGGGCTGAAACAAAATGCTCAGGATTTGAATGAGTAAAGATTATTGATGAGCGTAAATACACAATGGTTTAATCAATAAAAAGCTCTAAAATAAAATGTTTTGTGTGTGCCTCATCTAGTTTAAAGAATAAAGATTTCTATTATGACTGAGCCGTAGCTTAGACGGTGTTATTTGTTTTGTAGAGAAGAGCTGCAGAAAATGTCAGACTCAGTCACCAGTATCAGGTTTGCAACTCCAAAACTACGAACAACCGAATTTGTCACAATTTATTCTGTCCATGTTGGTGAAAATCATGAACGTCTTTGTGACACTTTTTGCAGGAGGTTTTGAGAAACCTGGTGAAACGATACGTAGCAGCTATGATCAGAGACGCTAAGAAAGAGGAAGGACTTACAGAGGAAAACTTTAAGGTAATACAATTTTCTTTCTGGTATAACAGATCCAGTATAATTTGATGATATAATCAGTGTTGTTTCTATAGCACAGTTCTTTGTGATTAATGTCTGCCATTATATTTCGGTTTATATTCAACTCAGAATGCAAAGTGATTATCTCAACATATGTAAATATCTTAGATATAATAATTTTGTCAAGGTAAAAGAGCGATTTAACCGATAAAACCTCAGATTGGGAATGTTGGTTCATTATGGTTCAAAATGGTCCCATTTTGCTGTATTTTAATGCTTTATAAATGCTTATGAATGAGTTGTGAGACATCTATACACCCTTTATAAAGAGTGTCTTATTATAAAGTGTAATGTACATGTAAACTGTTAAAAGGAATGTGTGTTACTGCAATTATATCACAAGAACTGGTGGATGTTTTGTGCAGGAGCTGAAACAAGACATCTCCAGTTTTCGCTATGAGGTGCTGGGAATGCTGAAGAGTAAAAGGACGTCTCTGCGTGACTCAAAAAGTCTTTCTGGACCCTTGAAAACATCACATCCAACCTGTTTACACCAGCTCTCCATAGTTCAACAAAAGAATATCAATCCAAGTATGTACAAGCCTCAAAGTTTCCTCGTCAATGGATCAGTCATTACACCAAGTGAGACATCCTGCAGAGAAAAGGCACGAAAGCAATTTAATAAATGCAGCCAAAAGTCCGGGCAAAGAACGAAAGACAGTGCAAAGATCTATGCATTATCAGAGGAGCCTGGAGAATTAGATGATGATGAATGTGTTTGCTCACTGGAGGATGGACATGTTAATTTGGCTAAGATGGATAAGAACAAGGAGATGGAGTCGGAGTGCGTTTGTGAGCAAGGCGAGGGGAGAGTGCCAAGTGAATCTGAAACAACAGAACATATCTGCTCTGTTTCAGAAACAGACACGTAACCTGACTTGAGTCGCAAGACGAACACGATCACCTTTTAAGGTAAAAAATATATATATGTTGGTTCTCGTGCCTGTTCTCCATGCAAAGGTGCAGCTGAAGTGGTGCTAGAACTGGCACACGTCTGAGGATGGACGTCCATACAAAGTCTCAGGGAATGGCCAAGCCGAGTGGCACAGTTCAGCTCTGTTCTGTGGATGAGACGTGAACATGCAGGATATTTATGGACTCTCACATGCTGTAAATCTCAGAACAGCATTAAGAACAGCCTGCATGGTTCACTTACACCAAAACCTGCTTTTAGTCGTCGACTCATTATCCGACAGTTTTCTTTTATCACAAATGTCACAAATGAACACAATCAGACTGAAATTACAGGTGCATCAGGGCTATAATGCAAATGTTACCCGAATAGACAGTTTAGATACGTATGTAGACTTGAGGCGCAGAATAATTCACAAACATCATAATTAAAAGTTATCGTCAGAAGATTCTGCAATTTTTCTGCACCAGTTTTCTAATTGACCTGCTCTAAAAAGCATATAATTACATTTACAAGAATTATATTATATTATAATTGGTCTGCGATATAATGTAGTATATTTCCATCAATCAGTCTTGTTAGAAGTCTGAATCTAAAGGTGCATTTCTGCAAGATTTCGCCGTGTGTCTCACTGTGTCTGTGGCACTCTCACATTCAGTTAACTTGTGAGGCCTGCCATCATTAACGCTGTGCACACATCGAACCACCTTTGTGCCTCAGCCAGCTCAGCAAATCCAGGCTTTTTAATTTAAAGTAATACATTTACAATCTTGTTATTATATGTGTAAGATAAATTTTGCTTGGTAAGTACACATTGGCTACAAATATCCAGATCTGGCTTCTATATGTTTATCAAAATACATTAATAAACTGCTAAATGTTTCTTTTTTCTTTTTGGATTGTATTGTCATAATTTATATGAACAAATACCCTGATGACAATAAACATACAATAAGCATCAGCAAAATAAAACATGCCTTTTACTCTCCTCATTGTCTATGTATATTTAATTTTGATAATTATGTTATAAGTTTGCAAAACAGAAAATTTTCTTGTAAGAGAGATCTTTTACTATTTGAAATTACTTTTGGTCCTAATATCGTTGCATCAGACATTACAGAGTAAAAAAATCTTTAAACCTCTTTAAGAAAAGTGTTTGATTCTGGACTTAGGACATACAGGTTTAAAAACGAGTATTGTATTTTACTTATTTATTTATTTATAATTTTCATTAGGTTGTATTGGAAGATAAATTTAAAATGATTTTCTTTTGAATAATCAAATCTGGCTGTTTACATGTTTGATTAGGACATAGAAAACATTTTAAAAAACATATTAAGTTTTAAAAGGTTTGTAATACGTTGATAGAATATTTCACCTAAATAAACATTTCAGAATAACATTCTTACTAGTTTATCAAGGTCAAATAACGGATATAAAACGTTCTAATAACGTAATAGTGACAACGACCGTGGCAATTTCTGATAACATTAAGAGATAAAAAACTTTACAATTTAACAATTTAAGTACTCTAAATTATTTTAACTTGTGAAACTACATAGTTTATTATTTACTTTTTTGAGTGCCTGGTTATGAAAACAAATTATAAAAACAAAACGTTATACCGCCATCTAGCGGCAGCTAAACTAAATATTTTAATTAACATTTTATAAAATCGTTATTATTCATTTCTGCAGTGGTTAATTTCTCTCTGACAGCGATGTTTAATGTGAATTTCAATGCAACGATTCGGCAAAACAACAAAAATATTTCCATATTTAGTTTAGTGTCATATTCTTGTTTGTCTTTATAAAGAAGGCTAACTGCTATGCAGCTAGTTTTGCTAACCAGAAATGGAATCGATCACAAAGCGACACTGTTGTACTGATCTCATTACTACTTTTCACAAATTATATGTCGTTTAGGACACAGATAAAAAAACGATAATAAAATAAATACATGTTTATTAACAAATAGCTTGAACATTCACAGAACTTTCTACTGTAAAAGTTCAGTTTTACTGTAAAGTTTTACTATAAAAGTTAACAGTTCTAGTATAAAAGTTAATAGTACATAAAAACCAAGATAAAGTGAAATACATCATTCTGTTCTTTACATCTGTGTTTAAACTCATTTACAATCTTCACTGACATTTCCTCACAAAGTGTTCATGAGGTCATTTCTATTGTGTAACTATTATTTCTATCTTCTTTTTATTATTGACCAAACAGCTGCATGATGCTGGCACACCGCACAAACAGTGAGAATCTGGATCTCGAAGAGATAAACACTTTTATTACTGGTATACTTTCCATGTCTGTATATCGGCCTGAACTAGTAAAACTGACTCTGTAAACTAACCCACAGTTGAGGTCTAAACTTTACTTGAGCTTGTAAGTGACCTGTCAGATTTAAGATTTATCTGTTATGACTGAAAATTTTACTTATAATAGCTTTCCTAGAAAAGGATCGAACATCAAACAAAAGCAGCACTTAAGCTTTAATCAAAAACCAAACAAAACCATAACAATTCCTATACATTAATACCATATTTATTTAAATGCAGCTTTCGTAGTAAAGGACATGTGAGTCTTATTGTCTTTATCGATATATTTAGTACTACAGTTAAAATTCACAGTGCCCATTCCAAAATCCTGGTTGTTTATCCTATACAAGTGTGCCTACTCCTTAATCTAGTATATACTTTTTTCCACAAGAGGGCGCTGCAGATTATCCTGTGCTAGATCTAAACCACAATCTTTAATCATGGAGCTGATTTTAAAACACATCACTTAATGTCAACATCTGGAAAGTAAATCTGTAGAATTAATTATAATGCCTCAAGTATTCACAGCTTAATGGAAATGCTTCTGTATAAGGAACTAAAATGAAGATCTTGTTTTGGAAATAGTTGGCCATTGCATTTGTGTGGAAAAGAACACGGTGCTCATTTTATGTCAGTATCAATCTTAATACGTCTATAGAACTTAGAGAAAGTACAAAGATACTGTAGTAGACTGTAGCTGTTCAGTGGTTTAGCTACTAGTTCAGGTCATTGGATCCTAAGGGATGTTGTGTTAAATCCTGGATACTTCATGCAGCCACTGTTGGGCCCTTGAGCTAGGCTATTATTCATCTCAATTGCTTTATCCATAGAGAGTCAGAGCTGAGAGAAACCAGAATTCCTATAAGGTAAATTTTTATACGTTGAAATATTCTTAGACTACCTGAAGCGATGCACAAGCACAGACCTGCAGGTTTGGAATAATGTACATGCTACTCCATGAATTTTTCATAAAACTCATGCAGGTTAAAAAAACACCAACCAAACACTGAGTTAAATCAACATTGAATGGTGCACTGATTCCTGTTTACATATCATTTGCTTCAGATATCCTAAATCATCAGTTTTACATTAAACTCTCCCTATTTATGCAGGTGTAACAGGAGCTCAAGCAGGTCACAGTGCTGGAGAGAGGAAAACAGACCTCAGTTATATAAAAATGTAAGAAACAATACACCCGAATGAAAATACACACAACAGAACTGAGACAGTAGCCTCAGTTTTGTTAGTAGAACGTGTTCTGATTTTACATGTAAGAATTCGAAAGCTGCAAATCTGTGAATTGTTTTTAACAAATCGAGCTTTTTATTAATTATTCTTATTCACTAAAAGTCTGTCTGTGTATATATTATGTTAGGGTTTTATTACTAGGATCTGAGTGTGCAAATCTGAATATTATTTATTCCGCTACTTTGATTTCTTCATCATGAACTGAGATTGTGATGTAACCTTGAATGAGAATGTTTCCATGTTGCACTGATGATCGGTCATGGGCCATGCGTTGCGCTTATCATCAGTATTTTTGTATTTTTATTAGGAAACTGATTATCATAACTAGATTCAAATGAATTATTATAACTGAGTAACGTGCATGTTTGTAAGAAGCACTTCTTTACCCTCATTTGTGATGATCCAGGATGAGTGAGGATGAAGTTCTCACCCCGGGGGGACGAAGTTCCAGTACAGCTTTAGTCACTGTGAGTGTGAGACAGACAGCCCTGACCGCAGGGTAGGAGGTGTAGAATAGAAGAAGGTGAGTGAGAGTTCCAGTAGGTTTGCCGGTGAACAGGAGAAGCTGGTGGAGTCAGTCAGACTGAACCAGACTATAAAAGCTCCTGCTTCCCTCCCGCTGGAGCCACTTCAGTCTCTGAGCTTCTTCTGACCAAGACGTCACGATGAAGCTCCTCTTCATAGCTGCTTTTGCACTGTTTGTGCTTTCGGTTCAGGTGGACTCCTCCGCTTATGATAAAATAGTGGCCCACAGCCGCATACGGGCCAAGAAAGAAGGGTAAGATTTGATTCTTTTAGAATTTTTATTTCATACAATTTACATACTTTTTTTGCAGTACATCAAAACACCCCCCCCAAAAAAAAAAAAAACTTATAGAAATGTTAAATAAAAATCAATTGAAGTAATGAATTAATTAAATGTTTTTTAGTTGTGTTAATTTTTTATTATTTTCATGGTTTTATTTTCATATAATTATGTCTAGTGTAAGAAAAAATGCTGTTAATCTGCAATTAATTTGTAATGATTTAGTGCTAATTAAAATATTAATTGTTTTAAAATGCTAATTGGATTTATGTTTTATTTTCTTGAAATGTCTGAACTTTTCTAGTGTTATTTAGGGAAATAAAATTAAGAACGACTTAATCAGTATAAAAATACCTTTTAAATATGTTGCGTTTTTTAAAAGTTATTTCTTTAAAGAACATATTAATTTAAATGATGGTAATCACTTTTTCACAGGAAGTATTTGTTTCTAACATTGCTGAAAATCTTTTTATACAACAATAATAAATTAATTATAACAGAGTAATTAATAAGAATGATAAATAGAATAGAATAGAACAGTTTTATGTTATTACGCAAATGAAGATGTTCAATACAACATGGAAATTGGGGTTAAGGGTGTCGCTCAAGGACCCAACAGTGTCTGAGTAAAATAAATACATCAAATCATTTTAATATTCAGTGCCAGTATAAGTATAAGCTTTATTATTCTTGTTTTCTAAGTTTAACCTGCAATAGAAACGTAATAAAAATAACATTTGCCTTTTCCATGCAGCCCAAATATGTGTGCGCTCCAGCTTGTGGAGGGAACCAAGAAGAAGTACTTCAGTACTTGTCGTAATTGGTACCAAGGATCCATCTGTGGAAAGAAAGCGTAAGTGGGAATTTCTATAACTTCAGCCTTCCGGCTTGTTAAGTAGTCTGCTGGGACTCTGGGTCGAAGGGGGTTGAAGGTGAAAGGTTGGCGTGGGTGTGCTGGCAGTGTTTTTTTTTATTACACCTGGGATTTACTTCATGGTAATAAAGTCGTTGTAGGGCTTTTTGTGCACACATGCACACATGCACACGGGCACACGTTTTCCAGCAGAGTGAATAGACGTGATGTAGATAATAATTAAATAATAATTAATTATACTAATAATTAAAGCTCAAAACAACTGGCTCTGAACATTGGAGCTGTGTTCCAACAGATCACCTTCAATTCCCGCCCACAGGCTAAGAACACATCTGGTTACTAGATGTGACTCCAGATGTGTGTTTAATTAGCCAAAAGTTTGCATACACCGGTAAGGGATGCGTATAGTATATCAGCCTGGATACTCATGGTAAAATGATTAGAATATGCACCTCTTGATGCAAAATACCTCCGTGATTTACTTTTTGGAATGTTTTTTCTAGCTCCTTACTGTGATTCTGCCTGCAGATGGTGACCTTTTAATGCCCAGCCGATATAAATACGGTCATTTTGACAGCGCCGTAAAAGCAATGATCTGTTTCCATGCTCAGAAAAAAAGCCTAAAGTGTCACCAGATGCTGTTGAATGTAATCTCAATACACACAAAAAACCATAAAAAGAGGTCAGCGGTGGTTAATTTGAAACTGCTGGAACAGGGGTAACACTATGTTGCACTATGCACACTTGATATCACTGTATAGCTTATACATTCATATGGTTCGAATCACAGTCGAGTATGCTTTGGGCTCTACCTGGATGTAATGGAGATACACGAAGCGCAGTGGAGTTCTTTCAATATATTTAATAAAATTTCCTCCACGACTTGTGATGTCACAGTTGTTTTAGTCATCACTTTCCTTCCACAACTAGACCTGATCCTGCCTGTTAATTCCTTTAAAAGATTTGATAAAAGTCTGGTTTGTTCAATAAATGGATCAATAAATCAGTTTGAGCACTGTTCTATTCATTTGGATAGAATGTGTTTGACTCTTTTTATGACTTGAAGGAAGATCAGTCCACAAGAAGGAAGAAGCCAGGTGTAGGTGGACTGTAACAGATTATAGTCACGGCAGCGTTTCCTGGGAAGCGCATCGACACCGTCGACTCCGATGGTCGTCGGTTGACTTCATACGTTGGTTCCTGCTGAATCGGCAGAACTTCTGGCTTCCATTCCTTTTTCCATGGATGGAAAAGGAATGGGGGTGCGGGGGGTGGAGGGTTTAGGGAAAAGCAGACTGACTCACGTGCCATGAAGCAGCCTGGCCACAAAACTGAGAAGACCAGCTCCCCCAGCGCTATTGGCCTTGCCTCGGCGCCTCCTCTCAAACATGGAGCTCCGCCAGACCAGACGTTCTCATGAGCGTTTGATCTGCTGAAGCTGATCTGTGGAGTCAGCGTATTAAAGTTGAGCAAAACGGTGCAACCGAATCTATGAAATATGTCTTATCAAAGTCAAAGATGGTTTATAGTTTAGCGGTTCGAAGCGGACACTGTTATTCAATCCACATATGTGGTGGAGGTCACGCCGTTGGGGTTTTTTCCACACAAGATGTGCCAAACTACTTCTTTATGGATGTCGAATGTGTGCATAATAGCACGGGCCATTGTCCGAACTGGTGTCAACGTGTTCGCTAGTCCTAAATCTTTGGACACGCCATTAGTTCTAATGGTCAAAAAAATATCTGCCTTTAATTTAAACCACAAAGTTTGACATTATACAGAAAATCCTCAGATTTTAAGATACAGAAAAAGATCAAAACTGGATTTTCACTTTGACGAGATACTGCTACCTCGAGAACTTATATATTTATGCATGTCGATATTTGACCAGCTGATGGCACCACAGAAAGTTCGAACCCATGATCCAAGCAGAAGTTGGAGCCTCAAGCACTTGAATTTTTAACATGTGTCTGATTAGATTTCAATAATTAAATTCTTTCATTCTCCTGTCTTAATAAATCACATTAGCGAAACCCTGCTGGCAGAAGCCCAGCGGCGCACCAGATCCGCAGGACTGAAGTTTTCCTGTCTGTGGAGGAGGAATCGTTCTCATGAGACGATTTGTCTGATTTAAAAAGTAGCAGATACTGTAATGACCTCAGCAAATCCCTGAACATGTTTCCCAGACCAGTAAAGCTGAGACTGGTCATCCATGTACGGACTGGATGAAGGGTTTTGGCATTTATATCTACAGTTATACCGTACAATGTAATGTTACATGATGGGTAAATAATTTCCTGGATCACCATCTGCTGTTCAAATCCCATTCCGGCTGGATGTGTGAGTAGTAAATGTTTTTTGGTGACCCCGACACGACCCAAGTCGTCAGTGTACAGTGTAGTACAGGGACAGTGTAGCCTAGTGGGTAGAGCGTTGGGCTGTGAACCCAAAGGTTGGGGGCTCTGCTACACGGCCACTGTTGGGTCCTTGAGCAAGACCCTTAACCCTGTCTGCTCCAGGAGCGCTGTACTGCGGCTGACCCTGCACTCTGACCCCCAACTTCCAGACAAGTTGGGATATGCGAAGAAATATATGGCGGTATTGAACGAACCATCGATTGTAGGAAAGTGAGAAGCTGTTTGTTTTTTCTAAGGACGTGATAGGGAACGATGGAGCAACGTTTCAGCTTTGTAGGTGCTCGAAAAAGTGTTGAGAATGAATGATGACTGAATGAATGAGGACTTTGGGACCACACATAAATGGATTTTATTTTAATTTAAGGTAGTCTGTACACTCATCTGACTCACCACAAACGCCAACGTCTGCCCTGCCACTGAGCAAACTAAGTGTAACTTTATTTACATTTATTGCTCATTAAACAGCAATGGACGAGAACTTCTGAACCAATGTTGTATCGAGGTTTCCCCACGGTTGGAGACGTGGCTTGAGTTTTAAGCCAAAAAGTGTTTTTGAAGTCGACCACATTGCAAAAAAAAGGAATCCATAGTTTCTTGCTTCAAAAATTGTTAATGAAATCGGGGGCAGATTTAATGCAAAAATCACATACTAGCTCAAACCGCTTGGCAACACACTGTGTGTGTATGTAACGGCATACAGAGGTTCACCATATGGGGGGGAAAGAATAATAAAACATAGCAACATGGATTGGATACAAAATCTTCTGTGTCTTATGTGGTTTCAGTTTTGGATTTTTGAAGGGGGTCTTGTAGTGTGAAGTGCATGAATGAGTGGAACACATAATAGTAAACAGTATATAATATAAATGTTGTGTAATCTGTGTTTCCTGTATAGCAAGGTGCTGTATGAATGCTGTCCAGGTTATACGAGTTTGCCCGGTCAGCGTGGCTGTCCTGCTGGTGAGAAGATTATTATTATTCTCCGTTTCTTGTCTTATTAAAAATGTCTATACATGTATTTACTTCTACAGTAGTTTGTGTTGTTATTTGGCTTTTGTTTCGTACTGAAAGCAAAAAGAAATTTCCACTCCCTTATACGTGACAATACACGACTATCTAATCTAATCTCTTTTTTTCTCCTGGCAGTGGCTCCCATTGATAATGTTTACGGCACCCTTGGTCTGGTGAATGCGATCAGCACCCAGCAGTATTCGGGAATGTCCAAACTGAGAGAGGAAATCGAAGGACCTGGATCCTTCACCTTCTTTGCCCCTAGCAACGAAGCTTGGGATCTCCTGGATCCGGTATTACATGTTCATTTCACCCCGTTATGTTATTCCACGTATGTGATGAATTAAAGCATTTTAACACAAGCCCACACGTGCAAACACTTAATGGAGGATTCGGAAACGAATCTGCTTAACTGGCTCTGTAATGTGGGTGCAAGAATAGCAAACAGTGAATCATGAAGCATTAAATGATGTATAGTACTGATGTATATAGGTACTATATGATGTATAGCACCGATGTATATAGGTACTATATGATGTATAGCACTGATGTATATAGGTACTATATGATGTATAGTACTGATGTATATAGGTACTATATGATGTATAGCACTGATGTATATAGGTACTATATGATGTATAGCACCGATGTATATAGGTACTATATGATGTATAGCACTGATGTATA
>JAOUQU010022114.1:0-29297 GCA_028566735.1 Ammoglanis amapaensis | reverse complement strand
CTTCTTGTGGTGTTTAATGGCGGTTGACAATAATCTGAGGGTGTGCATTACCGCCACTTACTGGTATGGAGTGTCACGTCTTCCTTTGTGACACCGTTCGAATTAAAAGTCCCAGAAGTCCTTTGACGAAACGCAGCGCTTTTCTTTTCTGCGACTAATCGACCAATGGAATTTGTCAGACTAGTAATTTTTTTGGTCGACCAACGATTAATCGAGGTCAGCCCTAGTGGAAACACTTATTAAGGTTTCTTTTGACCACCGCCATTTATAGGTGAGAATAGGATACTGGGATTCCACCCACCACACTACTCATTACTACCAAGTTAACAATGGCACATGAATCGATTCAGGACAGTGATGCTTAATCTAGATTCACTTTAAACTGGACGGGTTGCTGGCACTATTCACCAAGTTGCCAAATTACCCTAATTTCAAAATGATTTGTATCTTCCCCAGACATTTAGGGCAATCATTATTTACATGAGCAAATATCAATCACAAATATAGTATACATATATATAGAGATATTAAAGAGAAATAAAGAAAACATTTATGTTACACAAACAGTTTGAGATAATCTGTCCAGTAGTGTGTGTGTGTGTACACGTATGATAATGCTGATGTAAATGTGTAAAAGTCTTAAGTTAATTTGTACTTGTTTTGAATAGAGGCTTTGCCAGTGCGGGGACGACTGTGGCATGGAGGAGTGTGAACTGGGCAGAAGTACACAACCATAACATTGTCTGTGTGTGAGAGACTGCAATGTCTCTGTAAATTGCTAAACTGATCACTCAAGCCAGAAACCCAAGCCCCTCTTACCTTAGTTACCCACAATTCCACTAATATCTTATGATCGTTGAATACAACCTGTAGGGATAAAGTGATCATGAAGTGGCTGCTGTTTAAAGCAGAGGCTTTCAACCAGTCGATGAGATTGTCTTTTTCCTTTTTTTTGTCTTTATTTTCTCACACACACACACACACACACACACACACACACACACACACACACACACACACACACACACACACACACACACACGTGTAGTCTGGAAATAGAATCGTTCTATTAAAAAGTAAAATTGGGGCTAATTGATGAGAAAAACCTAAAATGGGTCCAAAATTGTGTACTTAAAACAGTACATACTGAATTTAATGTGCATCGTTTAGCTAGTAAAGCAGGAGAAGCTCTTTCAGTAAAACGCAGCTTTTATTGTATTTTTTGTTGTTCAGTATTATATTTGTATAAAACTGTCATTGCTATAAGATCAAGACCTGTCCTGCAAATTAAGGCATAGGTCACACACATCCATGTAATTTTTTAAGCAGAGCTTTTTCTGTGTGCCTTCTTACCCACCCCTTTTGGTTAAAATGTAAATACGTAAATATTTATATACTTATATATAGAGGCGTGTGCATTATAAACATTTGAAGCGTGTAGCATATGAAGTGTGTCTGTGCACAGTAGAACAATAATAATTGTTCCTAGCGTACAGGTAAACTATTTTTATGGCTCCTGGTTAGCTTTTATGGTCTTATATTGTTGCCTGCTGGTTTGGCACGCAAGGATGTGGATAATTTTTTTTTAAACAGTGTATGGGACAAACTTTTTATAAAGAGAAATACCCATGTACGTGTGGGCTAGGCCAAAAGTATGATTCCATAAGACCAAACATTTTATGTCTTTAAAAATCCCAGAACCAACTCAAGTGGAGTTACGAAGTACCTCTGTATAAAATAAATAAGCTTTCTATCATTTATTAATCTGTTTTAAACAGTGAATAAGTAACGTTGTTTGCTTGCACAATCTGTATTATACACCCAAAACTTAGAGACGTGGTAAAGAGTCTTTACATTTTTCATCAGTCTCAGTAGTTCTTCAGCAAACACTTCTCAGGATGTATATGTGTGTGAAAAACAGTATTCAGTATAATAAAAGTGCTTTATTTAAACCATAGTGTTCACTGTTTCTTATACATTCATTTTTTGGATGCAACTTTTTTAGTAAACAATACGAGCCAAATTATTTGGACACGACTGTATTTGTAGAATGTCTCATCTCAAAACCTCTAGGCAAACATTTTAGCCTGAATGACACTTTTTATTTAAGGTTTTTCACTGCACTTATGCAAATATGCCTGTGAGAATTTGTGTTCAAATCACTAACAAGCACTTGGGAAAACCTGGGAAACATGAGCTCTTGGGTCAGAGCACAGCAGTCCTGGGTTTAAGTACTTCGTTTTTTATGCCATAAAAAATGGTAATAAATAAAATGGAACTCGTTTAAACCTGGGTCTAACCGGGACTCCTTGCTGTGAGGCGACAGTACTAGCCACTAATCCACCGTGCTGCTTTAACAGAGCATTTATTTATTTACTTATTTGACTTTACTGGACTTGTCAGTTTAAGTAGTTCTTCAGTAAAATGTCACCTCAGCCTATCATTGGGTCAAATTTGTAATTTTTTGAGCGACACCCCTCTGAATTCTTCCGCGTTTGGGTGAAGTTTTCTACCCAGCGGCCTAACACATGAGCTCACATCGTCCATTCCTCGCATTCTTTTATCTCCCAGCAGCCATTTCAAACACGCCCCGACAAGCCGCATTCTTGCCCAAAGTGGCCGAGGGTGCAGCCACCCCCACCGGCCCTATAGATAAACTATTTACGTTCACTTTTATCCAAAGTGACAAAGCGTCATCTGCAAACAGTCCAAGCAATTGAGGATTAGAGTTTAGTCCAGGAAGGATAGGTTGTGGGTTTG
Organism: Ammoglanis amapaensis; assembly: GCA_028566735.1. Lineage (NCBI taxonomy): Eukaryota > Metazoa > Chordata > Actinopteri > Siluriformes > Trichomycteridae > Ammoglanis > Ammoglanis amapaensis. The sequence continues at coordinate 26,537 of JAOUQU010022114.1, read as the reverse complement.
AATCCCAGTTATGCCCTCGAGCAGCCTGCTCAGCTTCAGAGACGCTGACCCTGCAGTTTGTGGTGATCGCCAATTTAAGCTCTCACCCTGCAACTGTTGGACCCCTGAGCAAGGCCATTCATGCTCAAGTGATCAAATAATTTACTCCCAATTCTAAAAATATAAAAATATACCTAACGTGGTAAATGTGGCAGCCCCTAACATTTAAATTCTTTAAGGCGGAGTCAAGGGGGACAGGGCATGTACAGACGAACACCAGTCCCTCGTACCTCCGGCACTTTCTCACACATGTAGAGAAGACTGAAATTCTCTACGGCACTCAGCCATGCAGAGAAAGCTATTTGGCAGTCCCAGGATGGGGCGCGTCCTCACCCCCCTTCCCTCCCCATCACTTCACACAAGTGGACCTCCTTCCCTACATTCCTCAACAAACACACACCCTGCCACCTTACAACCTACCCACATACACCACACACATCTCTTTCATTACAGCTCGAGCTACAAATACCAACATCACATGACATCCGAAACACCTCCAGCCCCCAAATGAGGTCACATGTGTTCTTATAAAGTTTTCATACCCGGGCGCACGCCGCTGTGACTTTTTACGGTCCGAGATCATTAACCATAAACCTCCTACTAAATAATCCAAAGGGGTGCAAATAAAACAACCACAATCATCCTCATCTGGAAAAGATTATAGATGATTTTGGATGGAGGGAATTTTGGTGCAGATTTAGTCAAAGTCCAAAATTTGACAGAAAGTCACATTATATTTTATTTTTAATAATTAAAACTGTGACCTGTGCAAACTACCGCACAAAAACAAACTAGCGTCTTCATGGACCTGCTTTTGTGCTGAAAAATAATGTTCACCAGAACGTTGTAGAGCTTCCAGAAAGAGCAAGATGTGTTACAAAGGGATCTTCACAAGCTTTTTTAAGTTATACGTTTTGGTGTGAAGCAGTGAAAGTGGAAACAGTAGTAACAGGAACAAATCTTAAAGAATATTGGATCTGGATGCCTACAGCATGACGATCTAGATTTTAACATGATTTTTTGCAGTGGTACGACTGAGGCTACATGCTCAACCAGAAACATTTGTGTGATGCTATTAATTGTTGATTCTATTAAGACAGCAAGACAATGGAGATGTATCATTTAGAACGGTGATGTAGAAGTGATTTTAGTTGTGAAATTAAATTGAAAAAATAACTGCAAATATGATCTTAGACTAGTAATGACAAAGTTATCAGGTGGGAAAACATTTTAAAGATCTCGCATGGACTTTATACTATAAACCATCATGAAAAATTGTTAGAGTACCACACAGACACCATCTCACAGTCAACATTAGTTTATTTTTTAATCTTTTACCAAACATCAATAAAACAGCTGCTAAAATGTAAAATAAAAAGGTTTAGAAAGTTTTGTGCTGACTAGACGAAGCTGAGCGCGGGCGGAGGTTAAATGCTATGACAATACTATTGCACTGCTAGAATTGATGGTACAGTAGTGCAACATCGTCAGAGCAGTTCACCTAAGCACGTCTACACACAAGTGATGTATCACCATGCACAACAAGTACACGGACAGCAACTATTTTTACAGGACTTGCTTAAAAGAACTAAAAAAGCAACATGTTTGTTTATTAGGATTCGAACATCAGGTTTTACACTTTCGTTTACATACATTACAAACGCTGTACGTATTCATTAAACCAGTACCACTTTAACTAGGGAGGGCTGTGAGGAAACAGTGTTCTTTACTTAGCCTCTGTGTCACCCCTACATCGTGTAACACAAGGTTCATAGTGTAACTGGTAACTGTCGACCTACAGAACCTTCGCTAGATCCACATTTTCAAACATGTCAAAGCAAAGCCAGGTGAAAGGTCATGCCCAAATAAAAAAGTCGAGGTCAATTTTGTTTCAGCCGATGCCCTTTTAATATTGCACTGCTCTCGTGCTCATTCACAGTAGTACAACAGAAAAAGGGCGACGGATAAAAATCAAGTGCCGACGTTTCTCTATCGTCTTCATTCGTCCTCAATCAAATCAAAAGAAGAAAACCGCATTAATAACAGGATCAAACTATTTAAACATTTTATCTCATGGGCCAACACATTCTATTGAACCCAAACTAAAAAAATGAAATTTTCATGAACACAAACTTAAAAAAATGAAATTTTTATGAACACAGCACTGAAAAAACTGGTTTCAACAGCCATGGTTCATTTTAGGAAGTTGGGCCATACTTTCACATCCTCCAAAAACTGCAATCTAGGGTTTGGGTTCTTATTGTAGTCTGGACGTTTTAATGGTTACTCAAGAGCATAACAACAGCAAGGCAGAGCTCAGAATCAAACTATCAGACCTTTGATTGATAGACTCGGAGGTCTAGCCAGTAGGCTTCCAGTCACATTTTTCAAAAACTGCACAGAAAAAACTTTACACCGAAGGTACCAGGGGACCAGAGCATCACCATGGAACTGAGCACCAGACCTTCTTGAGAAAAAGTGAATTCATTTATTCAACTGTAACCTTTACATTTCAGCTTTCCTCTCTTACTCATCCAATCTAGTCATACCCAGTTCCCCTCTACTGCTGCACACCCCCTTCGGTTTTACATGTAACTACTTTTCATTCAGTTTTAGCAATTAGCAGATGATTTTATCCAATACCATTGTCAAACAGTCTGTAATAAAAGTTTTGCGCAATATTCAGATATTTAACTTCTAAGAGTCATCAGCAGCTCATGACTATTCAGATGCTTCTAGCTACATAACGTTTTGACCAATTCCTTTAAATGTACCAGAAGTAAAATTGAAAGATTTAAACCAGCTGAATGATCTTTAGTTGATGAATGAAGTAGCAGAATGATTTGATCCTCCCTTTGAGTGCAAGTATTAATGTTAAATATGAGATATTCAATTTTTACACATCCAAACCTTCCTACTGTAAATGAGAAAAAGAGTCAGGGACTGTTCATCATAAACATATACACCAATTACGATGAAGATACAATGAAATAAAAATATATAAAAAACTTGTAAATTTGCTGCTGTTCAGATCAAAACAACCATCAATGAATGAGTCAGTCACACACACACACACACACACACACACACACACACACACACACACACACACACACACAAAGAGAGAGAGGTAGCTCTAAACCATATAAATACATGTACAAAGCCAAAAAATTTATACCAACTGTAATTTTAACGGTTTATATTAAAATGATTGAACTTAGTTCAAAACCTATTATACCTCTATAATATCAGTGTAATGTTTTATCCGATGTACATTCGTATTACAATTCAGAATTCATAAACTTTTTACATTTGCTTTTCAATCAGATCTACATTAATCACAATTTTTAAAAAATGCATATGAAATTGAGACTTAAACCATGCAAACTTGCACGGCAGAAAAGGCCACTGCAAAAATGTGTATAATGGTTTATAGTACATGCATAAATACATTGTTGAGCTTTAATTTTTTTTATAACTTGAAATTTGCATCATTTTTATGTTTTATTAATAGACCGTTTTCGCTAATCACTCTATATCCCAGGCAGTAAACAAGTACATTTATATATGCTGTGCATTAGAACTGAATACTTTTGTACATAATAAATCCAAAATAATTACATTTAGTACACTCATGAATAAATAATTGTTACTTATTATTATTTTTTTATGTTTTCAGCACAAAAGAAATTATACCAATCATTTGTAATGAAATTAAGTCATGAAAGCTCAACATGTAAATAAGTAAAAGTATACAAATACGTATGATAAATTTATTATGCTGTACTTTTACATTCCATGCAAAACAAACAAAATTAACTATTTTTAATATAAGTAATTACAAACAGAACCTGGACGATCAATGCATGTACACTGACCAGAGTGAATTAAAAAGGCATTTTGTGCGGCATCCTGAGACAGTTCAACGTTAAATTCTTCGTTTAAACATTTAAACAAAATGACAGTATCTGTTTTAATAAAAGGGACTTTGCACAAGTTCAGTAAGATTAAAACTGCTCAGCTTATACGTCTACAACTAAACATTAAGTGTTCACACATCTTCAGTTTCGGTATGTCGGTGTTTGCATGTACTGATAAGAGCATAAAAATAATGAACAGCTGCTAGATTGGATGTAATTATTAATAATGAACAGTTCAGTATTAATCTGTTCCTGTGAAAAAGTCAATAAAATTAAAGCACAAATGCAAACACGAATAGATGCAATCTTAGCAATTTTGATTCTTATTGACCATGTTTTAAACAATGTGGTTTTAATCCAGCTGTTTCAGTCCACTCCAGGAATGCAGAGACTGTAAATCATCCCTCAGTCTGCTTAGTTACATTTAAAATAATGGAAAAAATGTATAGTGTGAAGATTTATGTTTGGTGTGTTTGTAATTAGCACAGACTGTTTAATCTCACATTCATGCCTGATAAATAAATAACACATGGTTGAGTTGCACAGATTAGATTTGTGTAATTTATTATTTAATATCTGATATATAGTATTAAAGCCATTAACAGTGTAAATATTAAGGGAAAATAACTTCCTCCATCTTACAACAATACTATTAAAATAAAGTCTTACCAGACATAAGATTTCACACCTGACATGTTTAAAACATAAAATGCAAAGAAAGAATGATTGTAGATGAATTGAGAATTAAACCAGAGCTTTAAAAAGCAATCTAACTTCTGCAGTATATTTCTTACTAGTTTGATTTAAGATTTTACCAGTTTAATATGTTTATAAGTGTCTATTTAATTAGACGCGTAATCATAAACAGATTCAATTCATTCAGTGTAGTATAATGCCAAAACAAAGAGATGAAATTTTATGAGATGAATTAACTTTTAGTCCCAAATGAGCCCATCAAGTTCTCCACCAAACAGCTCACATAGTTTAGGGGTTCGCTTACAACTGAACTGTAAACTTTTATACCGTCAAAAACGTAGGAAACAAATCAAAACTGTTATTTAATAAAGATTCTAAGTTCTGGAGAGCAGAATGGTGTCTTCCCTCACACACATCAAAATACTCCCATTGTACACACTGAAAGAACAAAATGTCCAAGTTGGACTCAGATAAAAAACAACAGACAATTCTAATTTATTTAAATTTCATTCCATTCTTCTCTCTTTTTCTTTTAATTGTGAAAATATTAAGAGAATAAAGTTTAACTTCTACGTCTAAGTTAAACCAGGATGTGTGATTCAATCAACACCAGGAGTTCTTATAAACGAGGAAAATGTTTCAATTAATTGCCAATATACATAAAATTAAGTTTGTATTTTTTTTTTTACAATTTACAAGAGACCAGTCTGTTGGATAAAGAAAATAGAAATGTAACTTGAGCTTTTTTCCACAAATCTAGATCCATTTTCCTGAGAAAGAACAAAATGTACAAATGGACGGTGTTCAGTTCCACATTATTGGAAACGCAAATCAAACCGTTCGTTTTTATTGCGTGTTTGTTTATTGCGTATTTTTATTCATTTATTCCCGTTTATAATGCAAAACTTATATTGTACTAAATTAATACCAGTTCGCATAATCGGAATGAATCAGAATGAGTCGTCCGCTCTGCTTTCGTTTAATTACTGCTAATAATTAAAGATGGGCGTTAATTAATTATGAAAATTACCCGCACAAATTAGATTAACAGATCCTAATCGGATTGAATTTTAGATTGAAATAAACTGAACACACTGAAGCTGAATGTGAGAACCTGCACAGTTCTGCACTCCTGAGACCGAAAGCAAAGCTTAAAATATCCAAACGACTTAAAGATTCTCTTACCTGATCCCACACAGGCCCTTACAAACCCCCCCAAACACAATCGGAAATGCAACTGGTTTTAATGAGAACTGCACTGGAAATCCGTGCAGGTTTTTGGTGCATTTGCTCCTCGTACCGAATGTTTGGAAGCGGCCGCGTGCACACCGACACACTCCCGCCATTTCCGCGCAATCAATCCGGCAAAACGAGCTTCGAACCGTCCACCGACTGCTCCCGTTCCTCCCCGACCATGCAACACCACCCGCCGTAATTTCATGAATGGTACAAAACTGAGCTGGGTGGAATCTCGGGTCACGTCTCAAACCGCGCACTTCCGCACTCAAGAGCGCACTGGCGAAATGGAACGAGCGCCTTTTCGGCGTTGTGGAACGCCCAAAGGGTCAAATATCACCATCCACATTGAACTATTGGGTTGTAAAAACCAATGGGCGTGTTTGTCTATATATATATATATATATATATGCACGCTAGGGAGCAGCACTGAGCACTCGTGCCCGGTGCAGTGGCCAGTCCTAGTAACAGTACAGCTGTTAGGGGTTTGGGTGCTGTATATATTCTTGAATCTAGGATTCCAGGCACATTTTACATTCTCAGTATTTGTCTTATACTAGTAAACATTATAAACATTATGTTAGTCAATAGTCAACAAATTAAGATACAGAATCTGAAAAACCTTGTGTAAATGTTCATGCCTTAAAAAGTGTTAGTGAGTTAGCTAATGTAAAGTGTGGTTGGTAAATAGGTGCGTTTTTAATATCTTTTTAAGGACAGAAAGAGATTCAGAAGACACTCGGCACTCGGACAATCAAGTTTATGACTTTTCATCCATTTGGCAGTGGCCAAGTCCAAAACAAAATCATGTTAACTTGATTAACTTGGTCTTTAATTATTCAGATCTATTATTCAGAAGAGCTGTAATTAATGAACTTGTTTTTTGTCTGTAATCTAATGTGAATTTTAAATGAAAAACTCATTAAAAAGCTGCCATCTACAGGAAATACTGAGCAGGTGTGTATTACACGTGTGTATTACTAAAGTTTACAACTTTCTACCGTACAAATAACAAACAATAATATAAATGACTTCCATAATTCTCCCAGTTCTGTGCCTCATTACACAGACTCCATCTTTGGCTAGTTTACATTAGAACCTGCCCACAGGCAGTGGTCATTTACATACCGGCGTTTGATTGGCTATCTCAGCTACAGCTTGTTCCTCCTCGTTATTTTATTGGCTTGATTGAACACCTTAACCGTCTCTGATTGGTCAAAACGTACCAACACCCTCTACTCTCTTTTTAATTGGCCCATATATGAATGGACACGTGTTTCATTCACAATTTTACTCAGAAGCTTTGGCGTAGTGGTCGCGTCCCAATGCTTCTCCTAACAACCTACACCAGACAATAAACCAAATATTAATAGTGCATTGTTTTCGGTTTATTCTGGCGTAATGAATTCATTTCTGCAAAATGTTTGTAACTTGCACTGTTAATAATGATTAAATGTGATATTTCATAGGATCTATAAAATACAAAACATCATAACTAGTGCACTACGTAGTGAGCATAGTGGGATTTTGGACTCACTATGTGTAGAATAGCGTGATTAAAAACCCAACTTGGTGGGTTTATTTGACTTCAACTTAAAAATAAATAGTTGCAATTAATAATTGTTAGTTTACTTTCCTGGGTATATTTACTAAATGTGAACGAAATTTGTTTATTATAGTGAAAATCTACTTGTGTTCACTAGAGAAACCAAAAATACAGTCTGTGCTATTGAGGATATGTTTTTTGACAACGTGTTCATTTAGCTTTTAATTTTAATTCAGTTTAAATTATGTACAGTATATAAATTGCATTTAGTGAATATCTATCTTACACCGTTCTACCGTTTTCTTTTGCAATTAATATAATCAGTATTTACTTAATGGAAAACTTATTTGTAATTTATTTGTTTTTGTATTGTTTCTTGAACTATTACTTATAATATCCGTAACAATTTGAGCAAGATGCTGCTTTGTTATGTAAATAATTCTCATATCCCTGTTTGATTAGATTTTATTATTTTGTCTTAGCAAATTAACTGTATATGTAAGATTCTACTGCACTGAATTGGCTACTTGTACTTTCTAATGACAATAAAGTTGAATTTAATCTAATGAACAACTGTAAAAACACTGAACATATTCCTTAACCTTTTGCAATCTACACGTCCCCACTAATTTAAAAAATGATGTAAATTTAAATGTATAAACTGTACACTTAATTTATCTTTATTTGTACTTTTTATCTGTACTAAATTCAAACAAAATCTGAGTCAGAATAAGCTCAATTTAATTATTGTCACTATTCAGTTAAAATTTCAATTGTATTTTTTGTTTTAATACTAAGCATATTGATTTATGTTTTTTCTTTTACATTTAAACACTCACACCAGTTCAGTTTTTAATTCAAGCGATTGCTTTCTGTTCATTAAAACCTTGTACTGAAAATTGCAAATGGATTAGTTTTGTAAGGTAATCCAAATAAATGTAAGATGAAAAACATATGGTCATTCCACTTAAAAAACATATTATTGATTATGTCTTTATATTGACAGGTAATGTGTATTATTTACACTGTATTTCTGTGCTGTTGTTTTAAACAAAAAAATTCTCTAAAACACATAGTCAAAATACTCAAAACATGTTCATTTCGATGGAAAAGGATAACAAACAAGTAAACAAGTTCAGAGATTTCAGTTCTGATTTTCAGGATATATCCACAGTGTCCTCGCAGACTTTGTCTATATCATCTGCAGTTCAGTTCACTATGTGTGTGTGTGTGTGTGTGTGTGTGTGTGTGTGTGTGTTGATGTAATGGTGTCTTAGTGATTAAAGGGACCTAATACTTGAGGGTGCAGACTTGTCACTTGAGAAAGGACTTCTGATGCTCCAGGGTGGGCCTAAATCAGAGAGGGAGGATCCTGGCCTGCTCATTGTGCTTTGACTGACAGTCAGAGGAGGCTAGTGGGCTGTAAAATCTGGCATTCCTGGTCAAGGGAGCTGAAATAATAGTATTGTGTGGTGGGAAAAGGCCCACATTCCCCATCACTCGCTCCCTCCTGACATCTGAACAGATCTGATTGTCCAGTTCATCAGAGGAAAGTGTTTGATGTAATGACGGGGCACAGATTCTATAGGGATCTATAGAGAATTCTATAGAAAATGGGAGGAACCAGTTCCTTTTCTCCTTTTTATGTTTCGTCCTGAGCTAAGAAATGTAGAAACTTATTCTAATCAATCTAAACATTTCTTTAATGTATTATAAAAATATTCATTAAGAAGAGAATTTCTAATAAATGTGTTAATGGTTTCTGGAACAGAAATGACATCTTGGTATAATAAAACAACACAACACTATTGTCATTATTATCATTGTCACTATTGTGATAGGTTATTAAGATATTTAATTAATATTATGATTTAGGTTTTATTTAGTATTTTGAGGTAACAATTTAAAAGGCAATTTCAGTGGCTATAAACTCAACAAAAACAACCAAAATATCAAATATACACATTTGAAACATAACATAATTCAATATATAATAATATAAATGCTGCTAGAACATGAAATGTAAAAAGTTGTACAGGATTATTCTTTCTCTCATACTGTTCAAGTCCAAACCACCTTAACGTGTTTATGTTTTTTACTTTTTATTAATCATTTATCTTAATGCAATTTAACTTGCATAAAACTTTATAACAGCATTTATACATAGACCTTATAAACAAACAAGCTTTCTAAGCACTTCAGGACACCAACATGTGCAGAGGAAATAGATTAAAAATAAAATTTTGTCATTTACATTGGTCAAAAATAATTAATATATGACAGTCATCTCATTTACTTACACATTTACCCAATCACTCTCCAATCAAATCATGGTTTATTGTCACATGCCGAGCCAAACATGGTACAACCGGCAGTGAAATGCTTTTATGAGTGCCCAGACATAATAAAATATATATATCATACAATATACAATACTATACATACAATATAAATCATACAATATATGTTTAGAGAATCTGTTTAGAGAATAAAAGAAGGCTGATGTAAAACAACAAGTTCTTTAAAAAAAAGAAATGATTCATTTGAGTGTTTTAAATATAATATACAATGGACTATATGCATGCAGGGTTGCTGACGTATTTCCGGTAAAATCTCAGCCAGCTCCACCACTTCCGCTATCCACTTTGTTGTATTATATATGAGTTTAATGAAGTCGTGTTAATGTCTCAGTTGAGCTGACAGCACTAATGCTGTGTATCTTTATGTGAAGCCTCCAGTAAGTACCTAGTTTTCATACAGTTCCATCCAATGCAGAAAACCTAAATAAATGGGAGAACATCACAGTCACAGTGCTGTGACCAATTCAGTTCCCCCTCCAATTGATGTTTCGTCAGTCCATGGATACACACATTCACGAAAAAATTGTGCAGCCAAGCGCTGAAAATACAAAAGCAGAAACCCACACAGATGTCCTGAAAGTTTCAAAATCCACCTTAAAAACGAAAAAGGTTCATACGGGTTTTGTACAGAATAATATTTTAGCTAAAAACAATCGAAAAGGGCATGATTTGTGTATTTTACAGACAATAAATAATACATATTGAGACACGTATGAGTTTTATTGTTGTTATATGTTAGCCAACTGAAATGAATGAAACATTCACTTAAATTATTTTGATGAAGGTAAAATGGTGTCTTTGTTTTGTATTCATGTAGGTGTATATAAAACACACACGCTTCTGAAGGATGGACGACTTTCACACAAGTGAAATAGAACCAGTTCCGTTCCCCTGCTTCTGCCATATACAGCTTCTTTTGGGATCTATTTCTGATGTGGGTCAAACATGTATTCATTACTTTTGTAAATGTTTGTTCATTTATGTCAAAGCAACAACACAAGGGGGACACTTTTAAACAGTTGTCTATCTATCTAATGGTGTTCCTCGTAACAGAAGCCTGTGCTTTGGTAGAGGACCTGATCAGGAAAGCAGGGGAACACTGTCCAGATCTGTTCTCCTGCCAAAATACAGGCTTCTGTTAGAAGAAACATCTTCAGACGGGGGGACACTTTCAGACAGATGTAGCCTCACCTGTCTGAAAGTGTTCCAATGTCTAAAGAGTCCTTACAGAAGTTTGTGTTTTTGCATACTACATAAATATGACATAATATTACACAAATACTACATAATACTACATAAATGAAGAAAAGCATGTTATTACTGAGTAATGAATACATGTGTATATGACAGGGTAACGGATCTACACAAGTTATTTGACCTGTCTAAAAGTGTTCTATGAAAGTATCTTTCGGTTTCTTGTTTTGAGACATGATGTTTGTTCTTGTCTGAAGTCTTTACCATTATATTTTAATCATTTAAAATTTATAACTCAAAAAGGTTTGATTTATCTTCAAATCTAAACCTTTTTTAAATTAGTAAACAAAACTAATATCAGTAAAACTAAATGTGAATGTAAATCATTTATCCAGGTGTTTTCAGAAGCTTGTTTAAAGATGTATAATATGTATGTTTGAGATCATAATACTCACTGCTTATTAATTCATACAATTAATAATGATTTAGTCGTCACATAAGAATTTAAATAAGACATGTTGACGTTTTCAGTTCAGTGTATTTTGAATTGTAATTTATAACTTAATGAAGTATTTTATTATCATTCTATTATTATATGATGATGCTAGTTATTATGTTACACAATTAAATTATTTAAAAGAATCATGACTGGGAATTTTTGGTAGATTTAAAGTTAATTATAGTTATTTAATAAATATCTTCATATTTTATATATTATATTTAATATTTTTAGCAGTGTGTGATTTAAATTTTAGCCACAACAACAAACATTTATAGTAATAATAATTTATATAATTTAATTGTATAATTTTTATAATTATTTGGGATTTAAACATAGAACAAAACATGTCCTGATTATTTTTAAAATAAAACTTTCTACAAAATATCTCCCAGCCGTATCAGTAGGATTATGTGCTTTAAAAAAAGCATAATTTATGATATTTAAAAAAACAATAACAAAAACGTTTCCTAAAATCATCCAAACATTCTGAATTTAATCATGAAATAACAAAGGGAATCAAATTAATCCGAAAGATTTAAATAGATCTATTTAGAGAACATTTATTTCCTGCTCATAAATCATAACCGTTTTAACAAGCATAATAAAAGTCTCTTGTTTGTGTTGAAGTAAAACAGTTTTAGTTTTACAATTTAGTTTTAAATTGTTTCCCTTACAATTGCTTTTCTAACTGTAAATTGAATACATGAAACTATTGATTGTTGCTAATGATCATTAAAATATTTACAATTATAAACAATTAAAAAAAATCACTATTAAAACATATTAGATCTAATATAATAAGCCGAAATAGTTGAAACAGAGAGAATTTTCAGCTACCATTCTTATCAGTTGAATGTGTAAACTAAAAGGGACCTTTGAGTTCTGGGTGGCATGTTTGTCTTTTGTTATTGCTCTCTCTCTTACCCCCTAATTCCCCTACCTTCCTCCAAAAACTGTTCCTCCCTTCTTCCTGTGCCCCCTGACCTCTCCCCTCCCCACCCCCTTCTCAGCATAGCTTCACGTCTTCAGGTTTCTGCTTCATCGGAAGGAGACGAGGAAGATCCGAAGTCCAATTGATTTTGCCCTTAAATGGTTGGTGTGGAAGAGTATCGGTTGAAGGAGGTCAGTGCGGCGTTCCTGCTGAAGATAATCTGGGTGGGAAGTAAACTCTTGAACCCTGTGAATATTCGGAACACCACCTCCAGCACCCAGACGCTCGTTCTTTCTTTCTTTTTTTAAACTAGTGAGCGCATGCCCCACGTTCCGGCACATGCCCCACATTCCTGGGGAGGTGAGGGGTATAAGTTTAGGCTTCTATGAGACTAAGGACTTTTGTAAGACACAAGTGTGTTAAATATAATTTAATCATTCTAAAGATGATTAAAAAGTTTCAGATGACAGATACCTTTCGGGTAACAGATTTTCCAGAACAGATACTGTTTTCCGGAATAATTTGGACACCCCTGGTCAATATGGGACAGTCAGTACGACGACTGATGCCCTTCCTGACACAACCCAGGGTTGGGACCCTCAATGAGCATGCACTAAAAATCTATCTCTCTGTCTGTACATACATACACACAAATCTACAGTCACAAAATACAGGGCATATTCATTCATTAAATAAAAATACATTCTATTTGATATTTCATGTGTACAAAGAGGTTAAAAGTGACTTTTATTAAATTATATTGTCGGGGTATCCATATTCCAAACATCCTGATTCCACTGAAATGAATGGAGGAGCTACTCACATACTTCTTGTTGAAGTTACATGACTGTAGCGGGTTCGAGTTGGTGTTAACGTCTGTATCCATTTTATAATGATAGAAAAGAAGTTCCTTAACCCAATAACACCAAATTAGCAGTGGTGTTTACACATAAAGTCATATAAAAGACATTGATTTCTAATTTCTACAAACTCGAATGTAAGGTAAACTGGTAAAAAGGTCAAATGTAAGGTAAACAATGTCACAAATGCCACTATTTATTATGTTAGAAATCAAATTCTAAAAACTCATCATTTTCTCACCATTTTACTTTGACGTTCTTTATCTCATAATTAGATCTGGCAGCTTTAGCTGGGGGTTTCATCGGCAGGGTCACATATAAGTCTCCAAGACTTGTTGATATATTGTTACCCTAACTCTTCATCCAGAGAAGAAAAAAAACATCCAAGCTATTAAGTCAACTTCAGAGGAATTCCTCACTTCACCTCACACCCTACTCAAAGAATGTGCTCAGGGTCAAAGGGCAACAAGCTGAAGGGTAAACCAATCTCGTGCAAGGATGATAAAGTCTTATTTAAACAAACCCGCCTGACCAGACAAACTGGCAAACAGACATACACTAGATAGCCGAAATGTATGCGGACACCAGCCCTTGAGTTTTTTGGTCATTACAGTCGCAGCTTGTAGTTACATTGAATTGGAACAACTTACCAAAACATTGTAACGGATGTTTCAGAAAATAGGACCAATTCGAATTAAATAGCATGTAAGATCAGGCCCTGATGTTTAAAAGAATGATATTCCAGTGTATACCAAATGTGCTTGAGTTGTGGGCTACTTAAGTTCTTTTCTTTTTGTAAATATATTTGTATCTGTTGTTATATCTTTAGCTAATGTTAAAGTAAAAAGTTAGCCATTAGTTACCATATGTGTGTGTTAACACCATGAAATTTTCTACTGCTCTAATACTAAAACTGGATGCCATACACCTACCAGCAGGAATGTGGTTGAAATTTCTAAACTCTGCAGGCTATATATACTGATAATATTATGTAAAGTGATGCTTACATGTATGCTGTGTTTAATCATAAGGCCTTCTTTGTTAGACCACTCTATCATACTGACTATAATTAGGCTCCTGCTCTAACGGTAACATATTACCCTATAAGCTTGCCGATGTGAATTCCTCAACTCAGTGGTGTTTAAGTTCTCTAGCATTTAGATTGGGGGTGGACACGACAAATTCCACAGTCTCGGTGTCTCCACTTTGACCTTGACAACCACAAAGCCCCCATGTTTAAGACCTAAGAATAAGTCTCTCTTATTTAACAAATGCATGGTCATGTGAATGAGGAATTTATCCTTCAAAATGCACTATATATACACATATATAAATATCAATCATCGGAATCATGCAGAGTTTTTATACTGTTTACAACCAACATTACTAAGGGGAAAACAAGTCATCAAGAAGCTAATTACACATGAATTAATGTTAAAAATGGTTGGGTGTTTGGCCGTCAACTGGCTGTTTATTGGTTCTTGAAGTATCACTCATGACCATGCTCTATGCAAGTATGCAGAAAGTTCTGCCGTGTCTCTAGTCTCACACATTGATTATTATGTTATTATCTATTATAACATTATTATGCTATTAAGAAGGATACAGGAAGACAAAGAGACCACCTGCACACACCTCATCCTACAGTATATGGTGCTACCCGTGCATGTAGTTTAGTATGTTTCATAAAATACAAAAAACAAAGGTTTTAATCACTATATATTTAAGCAACAGAACTTGAGATGGAGTGTACTTTCACAAAATTAGATCACAGGTGAGATTTGGTCAGCGACTGCCATGATTTTGTGATAAACCATGACGTCAAGTCTTTGATTGCTTTTGTACAATTTTTTTTACTGTAAAATTGAAGTAAATAAATCAAAGCTCCCCTGAAATTCATACTGAATATGTTTTAATACTGACAGTGCCTTCCGCCAAAGAACTATTCAACAGCAAATTACCTGTTCTATGTTCTTATTACTTTTCTATGTATCAACATGTACATTAGGAGTCTGCGTTTGAATTATGCTATTTTCGACAGCAGGTTTAGCTGGCTGTTTTGGTTACGTCGTGGTTACTCCTCATGTTTGTGGAGTTTTAGTGTGAAATGATCGTGTTGTTTCTATCAAAGCAAAAACACTTCTCAAACAATAATACTGTCAGAACTGTTGCATAATTTTAATTAATATTTTCCTGAATAAATCAAACTTGGTACATTATTTTTAATCACTGGCACAACAGTTTAACAGAAGGGCATTTGGCACAAATCAATAATACAAATCACAATCTGCTGTGGTGACAAGGTGAACAAAAAATAATTATTAATGAGCATTAACATTTTAAAATGAACATGAAAAATGTTTTTGACACAATTTATTATTGTGATTTAAGACATTTCAGTTGTGATATAAAACATAACTCTTCACATTTTGGCACATTCTGTTCTGTGTACTCTAAACTTGTGTTTTATAGATGATATAAAACATTTCTTTAAACTTTAACAGCTAATACAACCACTGCTGGGCTAAAAAAAAAATTCTTTCAGACAGGATATGGAAGAGAGGGCGGCCATTTTGCCTGAGCGCCACATAACCACATTAAAAAGTGCTGCGCACCCTAGTGGTTAAAAAATGGACGCAGAGCAAACAGATAAGTTTATTTTCCATCTTTCAACAACTTGTACAATATTTGATTAATTTATCGCGTAAATAAAATAATAAACGTGGAATTACTTTTATTTTAATACGATACAGTTCACCTAAACAGGAGTTTTGACAAATTGTCTACTAATCCACCCCAAAACAGGAAACATGTTAAAGCATAAATTATTATTATTACTGTTTTTAAAAAACCTCCCCTTTGGTACACATAATTTCCGCAATAAATTAAAGTAACATATAAACAAGCAACCTCAAAAATAATATAAAAGAAACATTATTATGATTTTTTTTGTTATTTTGATGATAATACTAACCAAACCGCATTTAATTTGAAAAACAGCGACATCTTGCGGCTATTATTAGAAACTGTTTTAGTATTTATATTCACAAATATAAATATTTAAAATATATATAAATAAACAACCACAAATAATTAAAAAGTACTTTTTAAACTGTTTACACATTATTTGATAAATCATAATTATGAGAATTTTGTGATTTTGATTATTAACAAACAGAGACGCATTTTAATTGAACTACAGCGACATCTTGCAGTTATTAGTGGAAACTTTTTATAATTATACAGTTTTTTGTTTATTATAACAAAATATAATACATAAAATACCATATAATGACATAGTTTTATAATCTTATACAGTTCTAAAACTTTTATATATAGGCAATTATACTACTGCCAAAACCTGTATATTGAATGAATAATTTTCTTTCTAAAAGGCCCTAAATAATTCTCCTAGTTTTAATTGTCTCCATTTAAAAATAATATTTAACATTTTGTCAACATGCTACTTGTGCATGGTAGCACACTTTGAAGCACACAGACTGCTAAAATTAAACACCACAAACACACCATCATTGTCATCATTAACACAAATCAGTTTCAAATCAGTAAATATGGTTAATATAAGTAGCTAAACTGCATAAAAATAAGTCCAAATGCATGTGGCAGTTATGAGCTGTATTGTAACTTTAGTAATAGGGGAATGAATAATTCTACCAAAACACTCTAATACCATAGCAGGCTACACACATTGACTTAAATAATCTTTATAAAGCGAGAGTATGGCAGATATCATGGTTTTATTCTGCTCAAAACTCAATGACCAATCGACAATTTAGACAAAATGATGTCTATTTACCCCCTTCAAGTCCGAAAAATTATCTTGTAGACCATTGAGATATGTTAAATGTTTTATGCCAATGTCTTGAAAACCACTTATACATTTTAGCATTTAACAGTCATGTATTGAAGTACTTTATTAAAGTATTGAAGTCATTATTGAAGTCAGCATTTACAACATCACCATTTACTGCCACTTACTTGGTAACCGTGGGGTCATAGATTACCATGCACAACTTATTACACTATTATAACACTTTTCACTTGGTATCATTTATTCATAGACTCAGTAAAATGAATAAGAACTAGATGTGAGAAACTTTATTAGCCGTGAAAAAGAATGTTTCTTACCGTCTCCATTTACTCTCTGTGTGGCCAGGAGGTACAGAATACAATACAAAGTCCCATCATTAGTGACACAACTACACAGAGATTTAAACTTAGGAGCTCCGAATTACAGAATGTGTGTGCTAATGGATCACATGTCGTCTTTTTCTTGAAAACCTGATACAGGTTTGCTACACTTCAAGGGGACATATTATGCAAAATTATTTTTGTGTGTATTTTAATTTTGAGAAACTTTATTAGCCGTGAAAAAGAATGTTTCTTACCATCTCCATTTACTTTCTGTGTGACAAGGAGGTACAGAATAGAATACAATACAAATTTACATTTTTTTTTACATTCCCATGTGGGTCTCTACTGCTCCAGTAAACAGTTGTATTAAAATCTATACATTTTAAATGTAAATTGTTAAAAATAGTTAGGTATCAGGAAACAATGAGCTGTTCCGACCTCTGTGGTATCGGGATGTAATGTAACTGCATTAGATTCTCCCCAATACCACAAAAACCCCACCAGAACTTCACCTGGTAGATTAGAGTATGATTTATTGTTTGGATGCGGGATTTATGTTCACCGTGCATGAGACCAACAGGTACCGGAAAGTCCCACGGTTAGTGTGTAATTGGCTGCAACAGTCGATAAGGATCTTTTTTTAAGGAGGTTTGTGTGCAATATTAATGGCCACTAAACAGCAAGCAGACTAAACTTTAGATGTGCAAGTGCAAATACTGACTTTTCCAAATTATTACAAATGACGTGTCTTTATTGCTGTATGATCAAGCTTATTCATGTTTTGCATCAAGTCAAATGCGATTTTCTCTATTCCAAATTGTAAATGCAGTCTGTACACAATCAAGTAGCATTATAGCTGGATCATTTATGAAAGTAATACAAAAGTAATATGAAAGTAAAACTGTTTACTGTCATTTTCACACTTAATTAAATGCTAAAAAAGTAAACTGAGTATTTGGAGCCAAAAAAAAGAGCATTGCAAATCAGGTTTACACTGGGGAGAACTAAGTTAGTAATATATTTTTATGTAGGAACAATTTTGTGCAAAGAACATAATGGACATGTTTTTTTAAGACCCCTCAGACCTATTCGAACTTGTTTTTATAGTTTGTGTAATGCTTCAATCACTGCCATTACTGAGATTTGAACCTATAACCCACCAGACCAGTGGTTCCCAACCACTGGGCTGCAAACCAGTAGTTGTCTTGGGGCTTAATTACCACAGACAAACAGATTACTATTTAATTAATCACTACATCAGCAAAAAACAAACAAACCAAACACCCCAGTAATTTCATTCTCTTTGGGTGTTGCTCTTCAACTTACCGCCATGTGAGTGCAGATGTCATCACGCAGTAAAGAAAAAGTTAATTTATGATTTAAGTAATGCTTTTCTATTTTAAATCCCACCTCTACTTACTTACTAAAATAAAATGCTACTGAATCACATTCATTTATATCAGAACCCTTAATGACTGAGTTTAAAGTAAAGAAAATTAGGACCAACGAGTCACTACACAGTTCTTAATTTATTTTTAACTTCACTTTTATACAGAATCCTTTTGGCCAGAACATGAACGTACCAATTGAGCTTAGCACCCTCTGCTGGCCGGGAGTGAACAGGGAAAAGGATAACAAAGTAAAATAACAATAATCATAAAAAAAAATTCTAAAGCACTAAGAAGAATACAAACGAGTGGTAAAACAAAAAGCAGAACCTCCCATAAAAATGCTTCATGGAATCACCATTATTTGGAGGAAGTCTTTTTTTGTTTCATGTCTGTTACCGGTGGCTGGTGGGTCGCAGGTAGGTGAACATGATGGTGGCGTGTCTGAGCCACGCCAGTTACCAAAAGGTCCTTTTTCTGGCGAGAGACTTTTGTAGCTCAGGCTCGTGTTGGTTGTGCGACGTCGATCGACATCCGTGCGATTTCAAATGCGAGGCCTGACAAGTCCGAAGAGGAGATTGGGTAGACAAAGAGCAGACCTCGACTACACTTCCACCGCAAACGGCATTCTCACGCTCTCCCTCACACACACACACACACGCACGCACGCTGGGTAAACAACAGTCAAGAAAATACTAAAATATGAATAAGCCACAAGTCGTGTGCCAATAGTCCCACATCACAACCCCGTTAACTTAAAAACCCAACATACCTATATGTACCCATCAGTCCTGTAACAATGACATTTTCAGTAACGTAGCCTCACCGTTTTGTATTTACACGCTTGTGCTGATACCTTAAACCAGGTGATTGTTTTGCAAGTCAACGCCTACAAAACCACATCGGTCTCTTCCAGATATCCAGAATTCAATTGCTAAAAAATAAACTCGGTTCTGAATGCGCACCAATGACCCATGATTGTAGTTGATCAGCCAAAAGTGGTGGATAAAACATAGTTTATTTTACACTAGACCTCACAAAGATATTTTCTTCTCTTATTCTTATTCTCTTCAGAAAGTTTGAGGCAGACCGGCCACACAAACCAGATTGGAGAGAATTAGCTTTGTCTGAGGTAGAGGGGTTTAGTTTGAGGTTTGATCTCACTGCTGCTACAACGTTGACCATAGATGAAAAGCAAACGCACAAGTCTAGACTAGAACTAGAGACGCACCATTGTCCATGTCTGTAGGAGTCATGACCATGGCTGATAGTGTTCCAGACTGATACATGCACAACGGCTAACCAATCACAAGTAGAACTCAAATGTTGCTGTTAGAGCCAGACGAAAACCCTGGAGGATGGTGATAGTCCATCCTTCAAACCCTACAAGCATTTACACCTGGATTTTAAATCAGTGTGTGTTTTGTATAGAACGCTTTTCCTTGGTCAGTGCTGGGGTGGGTCTGTGGGTCAAATACACCCAAGAATCATCTGACTGCGATTGCAACAGTGGGCGAACATGGTTTAGTGCATTGCCACAAGCACCCAGGTATAAATACATCTTTGGGAAAACAAAAATCACCGGATCACTAGTTTTAAAAAGTACAGATTTGAGTTGTTTATTCGACAAGCTAAAATAAGAATTAGAATTGAATAAATCAACTCATTTTGATCACATACAATCGTCTCACATAATGATTTCCTTAGATAATCAAAATGTTTCCTAAGAGGTTAATCTAAGCTACCAGAAAGTCTGAGTCCCATGGTGACCGTGACCAATATAAAACGGTACTAAAACACAGAATTAATGAAAACGAATGTTTGTTTTTACCAGATTTAGATAACGGAATATGAATCACACTCCTGAGTAGGTACCGTGGTTCTGGGATTGATTGATCAACAAGCAGAAATACACCCAGAAACTGAACCCCAACCCTCCTCACAGAGACAAAACCATTCAACTACATGGAAGGAGATTGGAAGCGTGGACCAGACCTTCGGTAAGCATTTTTCTTTAGCGTTTCCTAAAGAAAACCCATCCAAAATCAGGACTGGGAGCTTTGTGCTGTTGGTTTCCTTGTTTATTTATTTCCTATATTTATTTATTCTACTCATACTTGACTGTATTATTTACGGCGTGGCAGCGGTTTTCCTATAAGCTATGTAAGCAATCCTAATCCTTTCAGCTGCTCTATTAAGAGTCGCCATAATGGATCGTGATCTGTGTTATTGATTCAGTGGAGATTTATGCCGAATGCCTGTCCTGACACATCCTCCTATTTCTCTGGGCTTCAGTCCGGCACAACGGTGCACTGATTTGTGCAGCCTAGTGGCCAGGGTGGCACCCAATCGAGTTTAAAATCTCCCGGCTGATGGGCTAGCAGAAAACAAACTAGTGCTAAATTAGAACAGAACCTTCATTTTGTTCGATCAACTACATTCAGGGACACGAGGTGTAATCTTCTCGCTGACCTGTTTAGTAAGAGGTAATGCCTTGTGTATAATTCATTCCTTCAGTCTCACACACTCACACACACACACACATACACACATACACACATACACACACACTGAAGCTCTGCCCGCCGTTTACCCCCCTCCTGTGCCTCGAGGTGTAAAAGTGTAACCCGCTAGAAACCCAGTCAAAAGCAACATAGCCCAAAAGCGCAAAAAGAAAAAGAAAGCACACCCGACACTCTTGCACACACTCACACGGTTCATAAGTAAGCACACACTCACACCCGGACACGAATCCCCTAATACACGTGTACACATATATACATGGAGCACGGCGGGCCCTACGGCGGGGGCCGCGAGTGCGCTCGACTTTATAATGCATCGTCTCTGTATACGGCGAGAATAAAATCTTTCTAAATAAAATACACACATTTGCAAAGGAAAGCAAGACGCCGAGGAGGGCGAGAGAGAGAGAGAGAGGTATCGGTTTTACACACACAAAAGAGAGAAACGGGAGTAGACGCGGGGGTTCGGAGGAGCGTCCGTGGTCCCCTCGGGGTGGTCACAATTCCGAGCTGAGCTTTTTTCAGCTTCTCGTCCGTGGTTCAAAAAAACCTCCGTAAAACAAACAAAAAACATCTCAATGTTCTCGTCTATAAATCCAAAACGATGCTGATTAGAAAATAATAATCACTCTGGGCACGACGAGTCGGCTGTGTCCCAAACGTCCGAAAAGAAGTATGCCTTAGTCCAACAGGGATGAATCGAGAGAGAGAGAGAGAGAGAGAGAGATGGAATGAATTGGGCCGGTAAAAGAAAGGCGGAACGTGAGTAAGCGCAGGAGAGCGAATGTGCTGAGCGGGATTCATCTGGCAGTGATGTCGGCGAGCTACTCCATCTGATCGGAAGTGGCGAGAAGATGAACGCCCTCTCACCCCCCCTCTCTCTCTCCCTCCCTCCGTGGGTCAGGGATGAGTTGAATGTTGACCGCTCTGTCGTGGCCATCATACGTCCATGAAGCGAGAGCTGCTGGACTTGGTGTGGAAAGGCTCGGACCACATACGCCGCAGGTCACCCTGAAAACGCACACAAAATGTCTGAGCCACACTGCACTAATAAAGAAGGGTATTCAAATCTAAACGATTCACTTCGTTGATTCCTTTACATAGATATTCACATTAAACAGCAGGAGGTGCTAGAGATATAAGAACAGCACTGGTGAAGCGTTGAATAGTTGAAAAGTTGGATCATGCAAGTAATGCAATTTCCTACTTGAGGCTTTTCAAACTTGATTGTTTTTAATTTGTTTGTACCTCCCTCATAAAAATGGTGCTTCAGTTCCTGAATTGATATCAGCATCACAGACTGAGCGCGGGTTTTTTGTCACAACATTAGACACTGGATAAAAATACTCCGTGAACAGGTCACATTCCATGCAAGGATTTGGGCAGTTGGTTTAAACCAATAATAGCGGCATTGCTTCAAATGTCCACTTGGTGGCGACAAAAGCAAACTAAAAATAAAATACAAAGACTTGTGAAAGTTCCCGAGCTTGAACACGGCAGTGTTTGTATCACCAGGTTCAGGGTTGATAAATGAAATTTGGTGGTAAAACGGCCTGCATACAGGAACCACGTACCTTCAGGTAAGCCATGGTGAGCAGAGGCAGAAGGGTGAAGGGCACCAGGTACAGCAGCGCCGGCTGTGCAGCACGGTGGATCCGAGATGCCACGGTCGCTGTCAGAAGACCTTTGAGAGACGGAAAAGAAGTGTTCAGCTTGCAGCTCGACATGTGTTATAACACCGATCCCCAGGCTTTTTGCGCCATGGATCGGTTTCATATAATGTTAGGATTGAATGCTTAATTTATTTTCTACAGAAATTATTTGTTTTTGCGTTCCGATCTTATGGGAAACCAGTTCTTGCTTTGCATATAGTGTTACAGTATTACAAAAGAACAAACCGGGGGAATACATTGCCATCATGACGGGAGTTAATTGGGTGTGTTGTTGGGTTTATAAGTTTTATTTCCTCCAGAAATTTAAAACCTATTTACATTACATTCAATCACAGTATTTAAAAGAAGATGAATTCTCTACACCTACTTGTTTACCCTGAATTATGTACCAATCCTCGTCGAATGATTACTTGTTAAGATTAGAAAACTTTACATCAGAAATACCTTGTTGATTTAGTATAGGCTTTTGTATTGATTGTACCGTCATGTACCTGCATTATTTATTGTTTTGCTCTCTGTGTTCTATGTTGTACTGTGATCCTGGAGGAACCTTGTTTTCTTTCAATATGTACTTGTATGTATCTTAAATGACTTGGTATATAAATATCTAAATAAATATAAGTTAGCGGTTTAATAGATGTACATTCTACGTTTTATTTCATACGATGTTTTATTTATTGTAAAGCACTTTGTAGCTTGTCACTAAATATTTACTTTCTTTTACACATACCCATACAGTATGTATGTATTAAACGACTCTTGGGTCACTCTGTGGACCGCTACCGATCCCCAGAGTTACTCAGCAATTTTTTTACGGAGTAGGTTGCCAGGTCTTTCTCCAACCCCGTATCACTACAGGGACCTTGTAAAACTTCAGGACAATTTTACCCATTACCGATCAACCTAGTGCATGTTTTTGGATTGTAAGAGGAAACCGGAGTACCCGGAGGAAACCCACGCTGACACGGGGAGAACATGCAAACTCCGCACAGAAAGCCCCCTGGCCTGACCCGGGGATCGAACCCGGGACTTCTTGCTGTGAGGAGACAGTGCTATAACCACGCCATACCCATACAGTTACCCACTCCAGCCTGTTAATAAAACCGCTGCATGTGATGACGGAGAAGTGACGAGCTGATCTACTACTAGTAAAGTACAGCGAAAATAATCTAAAAAATCAAATAACACACATCGCAAATGCAATCAAGATCACCCGCTGAAGACTTGGCCGAGATCCTCAAAGCAAGAAAATCTGGATACACAGATTGGGCAGTAGAGGCTCATATCTTGACTTCAGTTTGCACGTTCTTCTCACGGCTGACATTCAATTGTCTTATAGGTACTTAAGCACTAGTCTGCACAAACCATTGCACTGTAGTGCGGTACTAAAAAAACTAAAGATCACACAATAGATTGTTTGTGTACGGCAGGGGTTCTCAACATTGGGCAGAACTGTCAATCAGACCAGCAAAACAGTAGTGCCTATGTAATTATTTATAAATGATGCTGTGAATGAGATTGCACTCGCTAGGGACCACCAGACAGGATTGTTGTCCGCACCATTCATTTAGTATCGTTTTTATGGCTGATGAAATAAATTATGTATTTCTTCACGAAGCTGAAACCTGATATTTATCAGTTGGTGTAAGAAAGATGCTACAGTACCTCACATCGCGTGTATAAGAAACATCCATACATAAATGGTAAATAAGATAATGTGCCCAGTGTACACAAACTGTAATCATCCACACATAGTATATTACAACCCCAAATTCAGCTCCTACCCCTATCAGCAAACCAGAATTGCCACCAACTCACCCACAAAGTATCCAATGAGGGTGCAGTGGAAGTACGAGACGCGCTGCATGCGCCCCGGCATGTTGGCTGTGCTAGTGGCCTCTCCGGTCGCCTGCTTCTTGTAGTTGTCGTATCGCAAAACGAAGCAGAGCAGCAGGCCGGGCATGACGATGTCCCCGATGCCCAGCATAGAGAAGTGGCTTCCCGTGGAGCTGGGGAACACCAGCTTGCCAGGGAGCGAGAGACGGGGTACGTCTCGGCCCATGCCAGGTCCCAGATGCAGCTTACGGGAGATGACGTCCAGTGGGTTATCTGCCGGCTGCGTGGCCACCTTCACCATTACGTTACTGTTGAAGATGTAGGCTGAGAAGAACACCTGCAGACACCGAGGAGGAGGAGAAGGAGAAGGAAGAGGAGGGTCAGGAGGGTTTAAATTTTATTTCAAAACGTTTATTTTAAGAAAACTGTGTGGTCATAAGTAAACGAACATCAGAGTCGACCTAATTCCTCGTGAATTATAAACCGTAAACTATGGAACTAAATTATGGAAGATAATCAATAAAACAATGCAATATTGAATGCAATATTTTATAATGATAGAAATGTAATTAATATAAAAGAATTATACATAATATACAAAATTGATACAGATCGATACAAATCTGTAAAAAAAAAAAGTAGTCTATAAAACCATTTTGGTAACCAAAATAGAATCATTAATAAAACAACAAAACTTATGGATTTTTGGTTAGTGCAGCAGTGGTTAATTTGTGAAACAACAACAAGTATAGAGTTAAACAATTAAATATAATTATTTATATTGTATAATAATTATTACTTATTTAAAAATGTGTGTATTATAATAAATATATAAAAAGTTAAAAAAAAGTATGAAAAATGGTAATTATAGTAATTGGGATGGAACAGTGGAGCTTTCTGGGTTTCCTCTGCTTTCCACTCACAGTCCAAAGACGTTTAACTAGGCCCCATTTGATACGGATACAAATTCTTACCCCCAAAATAAGAGTCAATTTAAAAACCTGAGCCAATAAACGACTGAAGTAATCGGTGTTGTTTACGCTCATATCTGGTGTTCAGTGTCGAGTGTGAATTTTACGGTGATAAAAAATAAATGGGTTTTCATGTTCATAATCCTGTTATTATGTAGTAAATAATAAATTCAGAACCTTGCACATTTACATAAACGGATCCTTTGGATTACGAGATTGTTTGGAGCATTCTCAGATTTTTTTATTCGGCTCCAGTTGGGGAAATTAAGAGAACACAGAAGTACTTGAAACATCCACAAAGATGCCACGAACACATTTTCCAGATGAGAGCTCTGCCATAGTCATTGCAATTGTGGTCAGATTTTAATAAATATGGACCGTGTGGACCAAACACATGACAAGTAATTTTGTTCACCAAGAAAGAAGACCTGGGCCTTACCCAAAAGACGTCATAGATGAGGAGGCCCGACAGAAGCAGACAGGACACTTTGAGACTTGGTAGACGGACAAATGCGATCATGGCCACACACAGACCCATTGCCAATGCTGCAGAGAAAATGAATCAAGATTAACACTGATTGGATACTAGGGCTGTCCACAACCAAGGATTTTGTTGGTCGACCAGTGGTCATCATTTACTTCAACTAATCGACTAATAGTCGACTAAAAATACAATTTAGACCGGGATACATATTTGTGAAGTTTTAC
>JAOUQU010021901.1:0-18044 GCA_028566735.1 Ammoglanis amapaensis | reverse complement strand
TCACATTTCCAATATATATATAAACAGTTTATTTATATATAAATAGTTTAAGGTGTTTCGTGAATTTGACTAAAATGTAATGTCACCGTTTGAAAATATGCAGTGGAGGTGGAAGACAGATCATTTTTTCTCTTGGACTTATGTAACATTAAACTTGATATTAAACAAGTTTTCTCCAAATTGGATCTATTCCACCATGAAGGAAGCTTTTATACAAGCTTAAACTCAGCAAAGCAATTCAGATAATAACATAATAAAAATGCATTTTGTTCAGAAAGTAATATTTACTGAATTACTGTAAAATAGCATATATTTATTCTGTTACCTAAACCTAATAACACCCAAATAATCAGTGATTTTTGCACATAAAGTGATATAAACGTTAAAAATCTATGTTAAAGCCCACTTCCGGTGTTTACTGGTGTAAAATGTAAACATAAGATGATTTAAATCACAAATTTCACTGTGGATCATATTAAAAATCTTAAAACCTCAGTTTATGATTTATCGTTTACTACAATAAAGAAAATCGCATTATTTTAAAATATTTACTTTGTGGCTTTTTGTCTCATAATTTGATCTGGTAACTTTAGACTTTAGTTTTATAGGCGGGGTCACAAATAAGGGGCATTAAACAAATGTGCTCACATGGTGCACAGATTGCAGCTGATAAACCCGCAGTGGCACAGAAAACCATGCCAAAGCCTAATGTTCTTCAGCCAAGTAAGACTTAGCAGCATGTTTTAAAGCTCTGTTGAAGTGTACAACTGAAGAAAATAAGGTGAGAAGAATCATGTCGAACGGATGTACTTTAATTCAATTTTGGACCGTTTTATAACAATTTTTTTAACATATGTAGACAGACTGTGTAGGGGTAACCAAATATAATTTAGTGTTTTTAAAAAACTTTATATATATTAAATATATATGATCATACTAGGGACTTGATTAAATACTCCATATATTAACATCAAAAATTTCTCTTTTTTGTGTACAGTTGTATAAGTGTGTTTGGAAGATTGATGGAGAGCTGTTTAACTAGGTGCAAGTAATAAGCAGATAATACATCAAAACAAACCTAAAGACCCACATGTTAAAATATATGTAAAGCCGGTTAAAGATTGGCTTTATATATATTTATATACCGTACACTTTAAAGAAGGATAATATCACATTACATACCTCTTTCTTTCTTTTCCTTGGAAAAAGAATCAAACTTTCTTCTCAATGATTTCCTGATTTTGCGGGTTTCTGACAAAAAATCAAAACATGGAATAAATGCAGGACATCTGTTAAAAAATTACAATAAAATATTTTACATAAAAAAATACTGTAAGTTTGTAGACATAAACAGGATTTTTGTGTTCCCATGCCATTGAAAGATGTTGGAAAACCATTTGATTGCTAACAAAAATCGTGTGCAAAATCGTGTGGTGCGTTTTGAAATCACAGTATGCACAGGATGACTTGAATGACATGAATTTCAATAATGGTTTATGTCATTTATTAATGAGGATACAACTTCTATATGAGGATACACAGACTGTTTATTTATTTATATATATATTGGAATCATATGTACATAATGAGAAAGCAGTAATTCATTTTAATCTCTCTTTCCAAATTTCCCATTTTACTGGAACTGCAGTCTGCTCCCTACTGACTGACCAAAATAACTTGTTGATTTTTACTGATCTGAGACCAGATATTGGTCAAGACTACAGTTCAGTCGGGACCCACGTTAGGGAGCTACTGCTGTGATAAGTCCACGGGGAGGTAGAGAAAAATCGAGACAGAAAAAGAGACAGACAAGAGAGAGAAATAAAAAAGAGGCTAAGACCCCACACTGGGACTTCAAGCATCATGTGAAGAAGCTTAAGGTGGGGTCAAATTCCCATGACTACAGGAAATGAGAATTTATTTCCACAGCATTTTTCCCTTCCCCCTTTCCACACCCCAAGGCATCACGGCCTAATCTCCTAAAAACTCTTCAGCTAGAGGGAGAGAAAGTTTACGCAAAGGTATGCTAGCAAGAATTCGCAAAGCATGGAAGTAATTTAGTCAAGCAGCAGTCAGAGAAACAAAACAGTTTTATAGTCTTATACGGTATGACAACACAATTCAACAAACTACATAACTTGGACGTGGCTACACTGTAAACAATAAAAAAAAGTAAACAATAAAATATTTAATACATGTTACTGAAGGAGAAAAAGTTAAGCTAATACTTTTCTGCATCAGGAGACATCATGTCACTTGGAATGCGTTTCTTGACACAACCCTCCTCATTTGACTGGGTTTGGGGTTTCCATACTTTACAAGTTCTAACTGTGGTATAATTAACTGTCTATAATTAATCTGACTGTTTTAGACAGTAGTAGGAAACCACATGGACACAAATAGAACAATCAAACCTCATGCAGTAAGGACCTGGGTGGCTGTGGACATACACAGAGTGTAAGCTGGAAAAATTACATTAAGGCAATCAGCAATTGTTAAACTGAAGAAATGGCAATGATTAATGCATAAACTTAATGTATTTAATCCAGAAACTCAAATGTTATGAAAGTGGAGTAACCCAAATTCCATACACATATGCAGCGGGAGTCTGGTCTAAGCATGTGAAGCTTATTCACATGTAGAGTGTGTAAGTCTTGTGACGAAAACACTATGCTTGACCCTGCATCTGCACTGTTGAGGGGTTGAATACACCAAAATATCCTTATATCCTTTTTTCTGTGAGGTGACATTGTGACCTACAAATCTAACGTTGTCTCACACACCTTTAGGAATGCTGATCTTAAAGTCGAGATCTCTATCTTCCAGATGGTAAAGCGCCACCTCCTGTAGACGAGCTCGTTCCAGCTCTGAGAGGTTCTGGATAGGTACTGCCTGCAGCTTCACATTCTGCCCCAACATGGTGGCCCACATGTGGTCTCCCTGAAAACAGTGAGATTATTTATTAACATTTGTGGCATTTAGCAGATCCATTTAATCAAATTATTCTCACAATTATTGCTGAATGTAATTTGTAAAGTTGAGGGTCAGTGATCTTGTTCAGGGGCCCAATAGTGGCTTGGTTATACAGTAATGATGTGGCTACATGTTGTGTTCTTATGATTACTACTAGTACTTGAATACTCAACTATTAGGAGCATGCTCAAGGACCCGTCAGTGGCTGTAAGGCAAGATTCGACTGCTGAGGAGCAATAAACTACATTTAGTTGAAATGAAAAATATGTTACAAATCGTGACAGTAAATAAAGCACATAATTAGTTATTAATTCACTCAATAAATGAAAAGATTTTAGCCCACTTTAGCTACACAAACATTGGTGTACAACTCATGTTTTATAATAGAGTCTGGATTTTAGGGGTAGCTAGAAATCCATTACATAAAACATATCAGGGCATAACATAACATAACACTTTCCTAAACTGTACAATCAAATTATATTATTGATTTAATACATCTTGTGCTGCAAAACACCGTAATCAGAAAAGCTGCCCACTTTCTTATATACATTTAAAACCTTATAAAGTTTACATTTGCTGATAATGTTTCACCATATCACAATCACAATATCACCATTGATTAATTTATTTTAATTGTTTTTTATTTTGATCAGCGTTGCTCTGGAACCTAAGACACAAGGCAGGGATACCTTAAATAAGTGGAACATATTATTAATTATATAAGGTTGTACAGTTTGGAGTAACTTTCTAAAGACCATAAAGAAATCCACATGGACACAAACATTTATAAAGTGCTCCTGTATTTGATCAAGTCATCTTATCACCAGACACTCAAGCTGGCATTTGATGCATTTATCCAAATCTTATTAATTCATTAGTTACTAACTGGTCATGTAATTGGGTTTCAGCCCAAAACAATGGATGCAAGACATAAACTCATTAAAAAAAACAATTTACTTATTTAAATACAAAAACTGTTTAGAGAAGCCAATCTACCATTATCGTGTATTTAGGAGATCCAGGAAGGAATCCAAACTATCAGCCCAAAAGTCACAATGACATACAGAAATCACCACCTAACACAGCTGTCCGTATATTTTAAAAAAATGTTTATTTAAAGTAAAAAGCTTCATGTCTACGAAACCGGTTTGGTATTGATCGGTGTTGATTTGGTAAGTTTACCCCACAAAGAATTGCTTGCAAAATCTTGATTACACTGAAAGTCTTTACAAATAAGCTAAATAACGTGTTGATTGTGTATATGGCAAAATCACTCCTGTTACACAGACACAGGCATAATAACAGTCAGTATTCGCTAGTGGAAAGTAAACAGAGAGGAAAAATACTGAATGTTCTGCTAAATTATTACATTTTCTTTGATGGACACAAACTGTTACAATGTCAACTCTCAAACCAACCATCAAATTCTATTAATAGAAAAAAAGACTCACACAAAATCTTTTCACAAAAGAAAAAGGAAGTAAATAATTACTATAATAATGTGATATTTAGACACTTTAAGATCTCCCAAGTAAACTCTTATTTACAAACATGCTACTTAATTATAACTTAAATATGAAAAGCAAACAAATGTTAAGTTTTCATTAAGCTGTTTTGAGGAAACATTTTCACTGTGTTTAAATTGTGAACCTGAGACCCCTTGTGGGTTTATACATCCTGTGGCATCATGACAATGCTTTTAAGATAATCAAAAAACACTTAATGACAATGAACATCTCCCTTTACGCAGTGATGTAATAACAGGTGAAGACGTGTTATATAAATGATCTAAATTGGCGGTCATCATTACACAGTATGCTAATGTGTAAAAATGAACAGGATTTTGCATTGATCTGTTATAGCCTTTGTTTTATTTTTGTAAGCATTCAAAGTCTGGGGCCCATTATTCCCAAGGAGATAGTGTGGTACTAACCCTGATATCATCATGTACTTCACTAGAGAAAAGATTATTGTTTATTTGGCTCATATAAATCACATCTCAACATTTCATGCAACGTTTTCCTAATTATACACATTAACACATAATTATATATTATATACATAATCATAATTATGACTATTATCATTCTTTTGGTCGATTGTTCATAACAAATGCCTTAACATCTGTTTTCATTTGTCACAAAATCTTGGTTAACATTTTGAAAGCTAGAAGCTCTTTAGTCTGACTGTACTGCCAAAGCTTTAAAAGAGACACATTCTTGTGGAACAGCTTTCAGCAACATCTTTTTGAAGCATTTGAAGATCATGGTCTAAATTTGGATAACCTGAAATGACTTTCAACTCGATCAGATTGAACCAAAATCTTAGAAATTTTTCCTAAATACATGTTGATTTCACATTATAAAGGAATCACACACATTAAAATAATAGCAATAGTTTAGAAACTACAATATTTTGCAAAACAATTTAAATGTCTGCCATATTTATTTATTTATTGAGCATGTTAATTTTACGTTTAAATGTCTGCAATAAAAAGTTGTTACTGTGCTGCATTGTTTAAGATGATGAGAATAAAACATTCTCAGCAGGATAGTACTTCCTCAGATAGTACTACCTCAGATTGTTAAATGCCACGTATGTCCATGTTTTTGTTACAGTGATTAATAAAAAAGCAACAGAAAATAGACATCGTATCTGTAACTACATACGTTTTCTATGATGAGAAAAACTTTCCCATACTACGTATTTTTAATAAAGTTAAAAAGGGCCTGCATAAACTTGACTGAGACAAATAGGATGTTCGGTTGATCAGAAAGTGCTGAGTATTTTTTGGAGTATTTCACATCCGTTTCCTGGTACCCATTTCAGAGTCACTTTCCGCTATATCATCACACCACCTGCTGACCTGACTGGGACTGAGATCAAAGTTTAAAAGTTGTGTCCGAGTTTTTTTACTCTGATGTACTAGAGAATCAGTGACTCTGATCTGATCCCAAGTTGTTTGATCTCCAATCTTTTTAAAACAAGATCTGTAACCATTTTTGTTATACTAATTAGAACTGCTGATCTTGTATAAACTCCGGTTCCACTTATGCTAACTGTTAATTGTAATTATGAGATAATTTGGTGTTGTACATCATGAGGTAATTATAAGCCCAGATTAAAACTGTGTTTCTTGGCTCAAGTGTTGAGGCTGCAATTAGCAAAATAAACACAACTTATTAGGGCGGTGGAAAAAAAACAGCTGGCAGCTACAACGCCAAATATCAAGAGAAACAAATGAACATCAATAACACGAGGGCGAACGGAGGGCACAAGAGAAGGTTCCTCCAAACCCAAGTTAACCAAGAGAAACTCTAAGAAAGAAAAAAATGGATTTCATTCTATCAAATAATTAAAACCATATCAGGCCAACAACAACAGTGTTTTTAAAACAATTTAAAAATGACTAAATTAATAAATCATTAGACATTAACATTTTGATTTTACCCCATGTTGTGATGTGAATTATTACACACAGAGTTATAAATACAGCCAAAAAAATTGTTATTAAATGCATCGTTTTGCACACATT
The DNA here is from genome assembly GCA_028566735.1 of Ammoglanis amapaensis. NCBI lineage: Eukaryota > Metazoa > Chordata > Actinopteri > Siluriformes > Trichomycteridae > Ammoglanis > Ammoglanis amapaensis. The sequence goes on along the minus strand of JAOUQU010021901.1, from coordinate 11,533 downwards.
TGCTGTCTTTTCAGCCTTAACTGGCTACCTCAATCATTTAGAGGAGGGGGGAATGGAATGAGTGGGTGTGTGTGTGTGTGGTGGGGGGGGGGGTGATGCACTTGTATATTCTATAATATGGGAAATTTTAAATTATTTAAAACCTTGGTTTAAAAAATGCTGTTTGGTAAATCGAGCATCAGCATTCCACTAGCGGTTCTCACCCAGTGAGGTTTAAAAGAAATGGATACTACTGCGATGGTGGTCAGACTGGGACGGCGGTTTCACACTGGCCATATGGTTTCAATACAGACAGGACAATAGCACATTCCAGACGCCCAGTGCAATTAATCACATGCAGTGAAAGATGTTCTTCAGAATCTCTGATCCATAACAGGATCCCACATTTGTTTCATGTGGATGAAGGTAAAAAATGATTCTAGAGCTCAGTGATCAGAGTGTTCAGTTTAGTCCTGGGGTCATGAACTCTTAACATGGTTAAACTGCTTAAGTCTTTGCTACTGCAAAATCCTGCTACCATAACACAGACACACAATGTCTGCATTAGTCAGTGGTTTTATACTGAATAAACTAACATGTTTACTATATATAATTTAAATTCAGTTCATTGCCACTATGCTTGGTGTTCTGAGAACAATTAACATTATACACAGCTAAATGATTTGAATAAGATTTACGTTAATAAGCCCAGTCTGTTAAATATACAATGAATAGAACAAATGAACATTGTTTTACTACTTTCATGTAATAAACAAATATTGTCAAGTATTAAGACAACGGTTCCGATTATTTAATGTTTTTCTTCCAACTGTTAACGAGTTAAACTTACACAAAACTCCCACAAAAATACCTCAACGCTTTGCTAAAGCATTCAGTATTGTATTTAATATGATTTTGATATGCTATTAAAAATTAATTTAATTAAATTTACTTTGGTATTTGTTGTCAGACCCTAAGCACAAATGTAACCATTTGGCCCATTTAGAAGGCAGATAGGACAGCAATGTTTTGGGTGGCATTCCTAAAAACATCTTTATAACACTAATATATTTTATTATTTATAATTGACCTTACTTTTCATGTTTTTGGATTGTGGGGGGAAAAACCGGAGCACCTAAAGGAAACTTATTCAAATGAGGTGAGAACATGCAAATTCCACACTGAAGAGACCCTGACTGCCAAACCTGCGGCTTGAACCCGAGACCTAACTGCTGTGCGGCAACAGTGCTGTCCACTTGCTTCCTCTACAGAAAAGACCATTTTAGCCTTATTAAATAGTCAACAGCAAGGTAACATTCTTTTTATTTAGTATCTTGCAGAATTATTATTTTGTAAGTTAACTAATAATCTGAGCAAACACTTACTAACTACATTGTTGAAATAAATATTTCTTTAATATAGCTTCTATGGGGCTTTTTAAGACTATTTTGGTCTTAATCAGTTAGGCATTAGATTTTCAGATTTCAGGTTTTACAGATCCTGGTCCTGTGTAACTTTTTGTAAACTTTTGGTTTAGGTTTTAGTGTAAGGTGGTCATGGTAGCCATTCAGTGAAAGCATCCAGGTGGCTTTTTATAAAGGAGCTGGATGTCTTTGTGTTGGAAGTCATATGCTGGATGACGATACACAATGCATGCTTTTATTAAAAAGATTTAAGCTTTTGTTTAGGTGAGAGAAAATGTCATCAAAAGAAATTGCGCAGCTGCAGGCAAATCATTCATAAACAGCTTATGTAAAAGAACATCTGCATGAACTAAAACATGTTTATTTGTAAAACCTAGCAAAAATCTTGAGGAAAGGGATATGAAAGTATAAAATAATCATAACAGCCACAATGTAATTCAAATGTCATTCACTATCGTCTGACTGAAACCCACATACTCTTGTGTGTAGCATTTATCTCTGTGAATAACACAGACTACAAAGCTTCTTGTTTAAGGGTAACTATACTGTTTAAAAAATAATTTAACATTACATAGCTTTGTCATTTTCAGTAGTGCTATCGGCTATGCATATACAGTCATGATTGACGGTTTGGGGTGTGGCTGAATCCCAAAAACGGACTGACGTCTTGTCCAGAGTGTGTATATGCTTTGCTCCCAGTGATTCCGAGAAAAGCAGGATAAAGTAAAACATCATTTTATTTTGCTGAATTTGTGACTGCAACTCTTGTTTTTTTATGACAGCACACTTTACATACTTGTCATGCCCGTTGTAGAAAAAATCTTAAATAATATGATATTTGTTAAATGTATGTAAAAAAGTGCATATACAATTCAGTTATATGAAATAAAACGAATGTAAAATGATTTAATTTTTCATTTGTTGTCATTAGTCATTGGAATTATTTTCAGGTACACCAGTTCCTCTCAACCTCATGCTTTTATTGGTACTTGGTAGTGATATATTAGTCAGTGAAAGTATCAATGTGTAATAGATGGATTACCACTGTGTATATTGCAAATTCATACCATGCTTGCAGAGCAAGCTTCAGAGCAAGTTAAACCTTAATACGTAATGTGAAAAGTATGTAGTCTTGACAAAGCTAATTTTTCCAAAAAGTTTGCATTTTGTGGAACAAAGCAACAAGTAATCACCCATGTGTATGGATTTTTTTACTTTTGTATATAATATAGCTTAAAACATGGCATACAAATAATTTTTTTCATTTTGCTAATCGTTAATTCCACAAACAAACTAATAACACTAAGACGCAAACTGCAGAATGATTTACCTCTAAATGTATGTAAGTTCTACACACATGCACACGTGTTGTACATATGCAACCACTATATATGATTTCTTCTAGAATCTTACATGTAAACACAAAATAAAAGAATTCCAGACAGATGAATGGACGGACAGACAGAGACAGATAGACACATTTACGAATATACAAACATATACTAGATTTTACTCTACCTGAACTATCTGGACCAGGTGGTGTGTAGATAGAATGGTTATCAGTCACTGCTAAAGCCACACAGTACCAGTCCAAATGAAGCAAGAGGAACCACAATTCAAACGTCATAAAGAAAGTGTGTGTGTGTGTGTGTGTGTGTGTGTGTGTGTGTGTGTGTGTGTGAGAGAGAGAGAGAGAGAGAGAGAGAGAGAGAGAGAGAGAGAGAGAGAGAGAGAGATCTGCTTTCTCGATCTGCTGCCTGAAGTAAATCAGCATCAAGGCTGCAACCCAGCCAAGAGCAGGCTCAAAGTAAACACTCACAGCAAACTGGAACAAAGGAGGAGGGGATTATGGGGCATATACGGGCAGAGGCAGACCACCTATAATACAACAGTCCCAAAGTTTGAGTGCCCAAGACGTTCCTGTCATGGTTGGCAAAAAATTCATAGAGATAAATTTTAAAATAGTTTCATATTATTTATCATTTATATTCCATAAAACTCAACAGAATTCCATTATTGTTATAACAGCACTTGGAAGCTATTGTGGCATTTACAGAAGAAGAATAAAAAGAATTTGAGTGGGCAATCTGACATTTGAGAGGACTAAAATATTTCCTCTTTATATGGAGTAGCCTTATACTAGTTGTCAGGGTGGCACTGTGGCTCAGTTTATATCTGTTTCCTCGCAGAAAGAATAGGTAGTCCAGGTTCTTTCTGTGTCAATTTTGCATGTTCTTCTCTGGTTTACATTGGTTTCTTTAAGGTGCTCCAATTTTTTCTACCATAATCCAGAACGATGCACATGAAGTGAATTGATACTAAAAATACTAAATTGTCCAGGATTGTGCTTGATACCATGAATAAAATCGGCAGCACCTATCCATTAGAGGACATTGTCCTACAAGACATTGTCCTACAAGACATTGTCCTACATGGCTATGTTGGATGATTGTCAAGATCTCATGATTTTGCACAGTTTTGTCAGACATTTGACTGATCACAACATAATATCATATCATGACGCATGAACTTTAATTAATATTAAAACAATGTATTACTGAGACAGTGTGAGAGCAACCTTGTTCAATCAGTCTCTACAATGACAATTAAAAAAAGAATAAACACATTTCTCTCGTGTTTTATACCTTACTAAATATACATTGTTTGAAAAGTGATAAGACTTTGAGTAAAGAATTGCTGCGAGACAAGTCCGGGGCAGGTTTCCTGTAGATACATAAATGGAAGCACGCTGTCAACATGTGTGCATAGATACATAACATAACAAAAGAATCATCTTGAAATAACTTTGTGTGTGTGTGTGTGTGTGTGTGTGTGTGTGTGTGTGTGTGTGTGTGTGTGTTACCATCACTTTGATACCAGCTTTTCTTGCCTTTTTATGCACTTAATATGTATTAATGTACACAAGACAAATACATTTGACACAAGATTGCTAAAATACACCCTCTGCCAGGTACTTTAGCTACATAATTTTGTGAAAGGATTCAGGAAACACAGATAGTCTATGTAGAGTAAAGTTAGAGATAAACGTCCAGTGGTGCAGGGCATTCAATCCCAGACATTTATTGAGAAACTGGGACACCATGATGCTTCTTATGGACTCAGGTCTACTTATGTCAACTGTCACTTAACATAGTTTGTTATTTCAACCAAAAACAAAGGCTTCTATGCAGAAATGTTGTCAGACATGTATATCCAGTAATCAGCGCAAGAAGTAGGAGTCAATGTCTGTCATTTTAGAGACACGCCCAGCAATCCATAATTATTTAAGCTAGACAATGTAAGCAAAGGCTTATTCTATATGGTAGGTCGTGGTTTTCTTCACACAAGATGTATGTGCTTGACATGCTTGACCGCATTCCAGATCAAATAGACTAAGACAAGAGCAATCACAGGCTGTTATATTAAACAAAAAGAGATAAGTGCAACTCGCGAAACTGAAAGTTTTGCAGTTCGTATAAAATGTAAATTTATTAATATAAACGGTGATAGAATTGTTGTAAACATACATTTTTTACTATTTAGACTAACTTAAACTGTTCGTTTGACAGTTAAGATAAGATTCATGTGTATTAACAAATCACATTCTTGTTTTTCATAGGTTCAGATTTTCTTGATACATTTTTAGTGACATTAAAACTGCAGGACAAGGAAACATAATATTAACTTTTAACTCTTGTTACATAGTTTTAAAGCATAAAAACTGAAATTTAAAGGTTGTTGTGACCTGCTAATTTGTGAGACACATTTGGTTTATTCTTCTATTTCACAGGCTGAGCATTTTCTTACACAGATTGTAATAAGAACTTTTCAATGTGAGAACTATGTGCATAAATTCTTATGTTTAAACAAAAACAGTGTATTTCAAATACATATGATGAACATTAAAACAGATTTCAGTTAAACCTTTTAGGAAAAACGCACAATTCATCTTGAGCAAGGCACTGAACCTCTAAGTTCCGAGCTCCATGGATAGGGCTGCCCACCATGCCGGTGAAATGCGCTCACGGCTGCCCCTAGTGTGTGTTCACTAGTGTGTATAAATGTGTTTTTAACTACACGGCTTAGGTTAAATGCAGAGAATCAATTCCTCTGTGTGTAAAAAGCACAGGGGTGAATAGAGTATTCTAAATGATATAAATTCTAAACAACCATGAAAGAGGAACTCAGAGAGGCGCTCTAATCCTCCACATGAACTAAAGTCGCACATGACAGAAAGCGGAACAGAAACAGTACCCACAGTCCCAGTGGATCTACATTTTCCATGAAGAGTGAATGTTTGTATCCGTCCAAAAAAGAATAAAAAGAACTACTCAGCTTCATGTTTTTGACTTTTGACCCCATCTAGGTTCTCTAAATCCTGTTTTGTCCCAATGAGCATACTAAAGATCATATGTGACTCATACAGTACAAAGTCAGCTGAAGTTCAAACTTAGAAATAAATGTTGACTTATAAATGAATGAATAAAGAAATTAAAGTCACAAAAATTAAAACAAATTGTCTTATTATTTACAGATTTGTATTACATACTTTTATTAGACAATGTCTGGATTATTGTAATTCGATTTACTTGGGCATCAGTGGGCATGAAAAAATAGGCACATGCACATCACACCTGTCATATCTTACCGATACTGTCGTCTTATCAAATCCAAATTCAAATATTACAATTTTTTATAACGTTTCACTGCATCGCTTTATTGTACATTAATGCCATGTTATGTCCTTATAATACGTAAAGGAAACTCAGATTTTTAAATAATTTTTGCAACCCTCTAGTAATTCTCTACCTCAGTCTCAATGCCCTGAGTGTTATTTACTTTCTGAAATTAGATCAGAGTCTTCGATTGATGTTGTAAAACTTGTAACTCAGGCATATGAAAGTGATTAAAACATCTTTTACCCCAGTAATGAACACTGTTTTATTTTTGGCTGGGCAATATTATTATTTTCATACTGTATAGTTTTGATTCTTTTATTGTTGTACTCTGAAGTACAGCACTTTGGTTAGTCTCAGCTTTTTTGTCTTTAGCTTCCTGTGGGCCAGGTCTGTTCCAATTTTAGTTTTTTATGTATAAACATATTTAATAAAAAATCTAATGTAAACAAGTGTTTTCAGCAGTTTTCAGCATCCTAGCATTTAATTCAGTTTATTACGTGCTGCACTGCCCTCTTCAGGCCAATGTGGGTAAAACACAATCTGCTTTACAACAAAACATTAAGTATTTCTGCATTCATCACTCACAAAATGTGCCCAAAATTGAGTAAATACTAGAAGAAAATATTTCACTGAAAACAAATTTTAACATTTAAACTTAAACTGTAGCTTGAGCATAATGTTTGTTTTACACCTGACAATGTAAATAGGGAGGGTTTGATTTGGGTTTGTTCTGTGTGGGTTTATTCCGGGTGCTCCGGTTTCCTCCACGTGAATGCAGAGACACCATATTGCCCAAATAATTGGAATAGGCATCAGAACCCACTGGCAACCATATATATATATTATAAAATATTCAATGCAGTCTGTTCTAATTTACACTATTTTGAAAATAAAATAAATAAATAATTCAAATTTTTTCATTACGCATATACAGATGTACAGTACAACGAAATGTTTCTCTTCATATTTCCCAACTTGACTGGAAGTTGGGGGTCAGAGCGCAGGGTCAGCCAACATACGGCGCCCCTGGAGCAGACAGGGTTAAGGGTCTTGCTCAAGGACCCAACAGTGTAGCGGAGTGAAGCAGAGCCTTTACTTTCCTGTTTTAGAATTTCGCTTGTACAACAAGACGTCTGTATTTAACCATGGCTAAGATTGTTTTATTGAACTGACCTGTATAGATCAGGTAGATAAAAATAGTAGCTCCACAAACCCAGATTCCATCTTGCTTCTCAAAACATCTCTGCCTATACAGGTATAAAGCTAAAATGTGTTCATTCTTTTCCCACACAATCAAATAGCCACCAACTTTATCCTTTATCCAAATCTATTGCATTATATAATCGTTATGTTCCTTCAAAAATCTCCAGAGGTAATGAAGAGGAAATACTGATTACCAAAACAAACACAATGATGCCATGCTTCTCTAAACAGGACATTCCCCACCCATGTCTTTGGCTTTTCCAATTATTTTTGCCGCACTGAAAAACATGTACATACACAAACCTTTATAATAGTTAGAGCATTCTAACAATATATATATATATTTTTTTTCATATATTTTTTCTTGTCATTTCATCCTGTTTCTAATCACTTCTTGGCATATTTATTATGGTAGATTTTGTTTCATTATTACATAGATACCATGTCAAAAACAGTGGGAAAAGCAAGCAGGTTCAAGAAAAGTTCTCTGACATACTCACATCACAAAGACCTAGTCTGCGTGTAAGACCTAGTCATGCTTTCTTAATAAGTGATGTTAGACACCACTTCATAAACTCAACTGATTTGGAAAATTGTGCTAAGAGCCAGTTTATGCCAGATCCAGACGAGTATGTCTTTGATTAATGGCACATTAAAACATTACATTCAAAAGTTCTGATTCTGATTCATTGTTTTTGTAATTTAGGGACATTTAGGAAAAGTCATGCTGAAAACATGTAGCTTTGTCTGTTGTTGAATCCTGACATCTGCCTGTGATACTACCACAAAGGCCAAGGTGTGTCTGTGCGCCTTAAGCCTATTGATTGCTAGAATGGGCTCCAGCACCCACTGGGACCTGGTAATTACCAGGTAATTACATGATTCTTACTGGCTCTGATACACATTTCAGAAGAAGCACAAAACTTAATAATTAGGTGCAAATTCATTTCTTCTAGGAATGGCATCAAGCCTGTGACTCACTGACATAAAACTCTTTAGCATTTTCTTGTATGATACTATTTGGTGATACTTAACAGTTTTTCGTGTAGTGTTGGTTTTAGAAAGTTACTCCTCTTTAGCAGCTAAAATGTTGAATAGAATTTAATTCTGAAAATTAATTAGGCCAGTTTAAAACTTTCCACTTCTTGTCTGGGGAACTCTTGTAGTTTTGGGTCTTTATCTTGGTGAATGATGAATGATATCTCAATCATTTTGAGTTAATCTTTGTTTAAAATTACAGCAACAACGCATTCTACTACTGCCCTCATAAATGACATTATTAAAGAAGAATAAATCAGCCTTTTAGAAGAAGCCAAACAAGTCCAAGCCATGACATTACCACCACTTAATAGATGCTGATGTGTTTGGGATCATGCACAGATCATTACTTTCTCCAAATGTTAGCCTTTCCAATACATTGGTCTCCTCTACAACTTCGTCTGTAAGTTTTTCTCTGTATCTTTTTGTAATTAATGTTTTTCATCTTTTGGAGAAGCCTCTGCACTTTTGTTCAAAAAGTCCTCTGTAAACAGTAGACTGAAATGCCTTGACTCCTGCCCTCTAGTTATTGTGTATTGTACAACTCTGGACTTACGTTGGCATCATGATGTTGTCTGAGTTGGTTTAAACACAATTTTTATTCATATTATAATCAATAGACACATAAATGTAAACTGTTTACTCCCACTTCAAATACATTATTATAAGAAAAGCTCGAAGCCAATAGATATTGACAGCAGGAAAAATGATACCAATCATTTTTAAATTTATGGACTGTAAATGATAAAACAAGACATATAATTCAGTTCTTTGCAAGCATTTATCTGAGCTTTTTATTAATACTCATAGCATCACATGTCTGAACCAGTAAAAGGTTGGACGCTGTTAACAATAAAGTCAGCCAAGAACAATTTTGAACTTCCTTATTGATAATAGAGAATACGCTTGGATACATTCTCACAATCATCCAGAATAATTTACAGAGTGCTATACTATCAGATCCAGAGTATAGTACTGCAGTACTCTGTTTAAATTAAAATTCTTTCTAAACTTTATTCCACTGCCATTCTTGTTGCAACTAATCTGTTCATAATATAACCCTTACACGGATGAACAGTAATTGATGCAAATATAGATTTGAAAAATATAATTGCCTGTAGTTCTCAAAACTAAAGCAGAATATGTAGTTTCCTTCGATCTACATGTTGTATATTGATTATCTTAGTTACTAAGACAAAATATCACCGTTAGGTGCCTGGACTCAGACATATAATGCCAAGAAAAAAACTTTTATTAGCAGTTGTTTTCAAATTCCTTTTAAAGAATGTTTTGCCCAAGTTTGATTTATGTTTAAGGCTTTGAGTAATGTTTGATTTGTACTAGTGAAGTTTTCCAGTTTTATTTCTGGTATGACTGGATCGTGACAATCATAAAACACACAGCGGGGAAAGAGCAGCACATCACAAATCTATACTGTATGAATAGAGTATTAACACTTTTAATTTTATTATATGAGTTTATGAGAGGAACTTTTCTATCTTATAGTACCCCTGAGCATAGGGTTAGAAAGGCATGAGATCAAGCTTGGTTTGATGTGAAGTGAAGGGAGAAAGTAAAACTTTCTTTTTCAGTTAGTGTGCACTACTTCATGATATTGATGATATGATTTGATGCCTTATTATCTTTCAAAACAAACTTTGTGCTGCTTAGTATTATTCAAATAGAGAATACACATGATTTCCAAAAGTATTCGCTCACCTGCCTTGACTTACCTATATGCTTTATTAATCCATAGGGTTCAATATGACATTGGTCGATCCTTTGCAGCAAGAACATGCATAGGTTCTGCATTTTATACACCTGTGTCCATGGAAGTGATTGGATCACCTGAATCCGATCATTTAGATGGTTGAGCAAACACTTTTGGCAATATAGTGCATTTTCCAATATTGTCATCAGATGTAGCTACAGGGGACTTAATTGCTTCTATTTTTCTATCTGTTGAACTACCCACTTCTTTTAAATGACTTCACTTTGATAAATCTGTTTAAATGGTGGTCTATGGATGTGTTTATTCTAAACAAGCTTTTACAAACTGATTCATCACATTAGTGCAGTGTTTCACAAATAATTATACAATAAGCACTGATTCGACATTAGACAAGACAAATACATTTAGCTGGTTGCAGCAACTAAACACACAGTTACTTGAACCGTAACTAATCACTATAAAAAACTTGTTTATTAATAAACAAACTTAATAAATGAACTCAATAGCTCGAATCAAAATACTGTTGAAGAAGAATAAAAAAGAAAAGGCATATGGACCAAATTATATTCTTCTTCCAAACTGTTTACAGCAAAATGCGTTTTCATTTTATTTCTCTAAATAATAGTGGACTTAAACTTCTTAGATTATTAAAACTTTATTTTTATCTTAGTGACCAAGATATATTAAACAGTATCGATTCTAAGCAATAAAATACTCTGTGCTGGCTGCTTTCTTGGAATTTGTTTGCAGATGGTTAACATTCAACATCTGTGTTTGATTTTTTCCCCAGTTTTTTTCCGTTATGAACCACACAATACACAATACTTTTTAACTTTGAAATATCCCAATATTTCTTTATATCTTTTTAGCTCTCTAGCGCACCTAACAAAGTCCGATTTAATCCGAAGTAGTGGGTGCACTGAAAGCTCTCATTCTTGTAAACCGTTCGGTTCGGTTGGAGGAGTGGCACATTTTAAAAGCCACTTTTAAATGATTCAGAAACAGGCTTTACAAAGGTTTTTAAAAGGCTTTAAAAAGGTTTACTTGGCTGGCCTACTGTATCACATGTCATCCATACATCATAAAGCTTGTACTGTCATGTCAAAGTTTCTTAACTGCAACAAATTGTGGGGAAGCCTTGTGACTGGAAGGTTCAATTCCACGAGTCGACAGGTCATGACTGAAGCATGCTTGAGCCAGGTGCCTAACTTCTAACTGCACCCTGGGCAGTAGGGCTAGGGCTGCCCACCTAGCCGGGCATGTGTACACTATTGCCCCCATAGTGTGCGATCTGTGTGTAAATGCATTTCACTGCACGGATTACGTTCAATGAGGAAAGTTAATTCAGCCATATGTAAAAAACACAGTTCAGAAATAGTTTTCTAAATGACTTTTTGTTAACTATACACACACACACACACACACACACACACACACACACACACACACACACATATATATATATATATATATATATA
>JAOUQU010021795.1:0-18052 GCA_028566735.1 Ammoglanis amapaensis | reverse complement strand
GTGTGTGTGTGTGTGTGTGTGTGTGTGTGTGTGTGTGTGTGTGTGTGTGTGTGTGTGTGTGTGTGTGTGAACATTTATTGTAAATATACCTGATAACTTAAAAACCTTTTTTCTTATTGTTCTATTTTCATTGTAATATATTACATTATATTGTGTCGTTATATTGTGTAGTTTTATATCTGTAAATATTTTTGTATACTCTGTTTTTCAAATTAATTTGGTGTAGACTTCAGACTGTGGTCTTTAATCTGGAATCATGGTTCACTTGTTACTATATGTAAACAGATGACTACAATATATTAATCATTTTACCTTTGTTTGAATTTCTAATGTTTACCTAAAAGTAAATCTGGATTGTTTTATCATTGAATCAAAAATAAATAATCAGACCTAGCAGCATATTCTTTGCTGAAGAATTCCAGCTCACTCCCAATTCATGTAAAAAAAAAAACAGTTCGGCAAGTTTATGACCAGCAAGGGAAATTTGCTGTTTAACAAGGTTGGTTGAGCTGATCAGTAAAATTAATACAAATACTATTTTGGTGACAAGCTAAACTGACAAACTAAGGCCAAGCCACGGGTGTCAAACCGGATCCAGAAAGGGTTGTTGTTGGTGTTGATCTTAGTTCCAAATGACCCATGATCGTCTGTTTAACCGAGACCAGCTAAAACTGGTGAATCAGGTGTTTTCTGCTGTTTTTGAAATAAAATTCAGCAGCCACACGGCCCTTTGAAGATGACACTCCAGTCTTGAGCAGTTTGAGCTCACCATGCTATTTTCTGGCATGGATACTTTTCACCACTGCCTGGGGAGCAGTTCAGGATTTTATGCTTTGCTCAGTTAGCCTGGTCTGAATATGATTTTACCTACTAAAAACATTTCATAAATTTAATTCCATCACAGTTTTCTGCTGCCAGACCCTACACCGTCCACCACTAGGTGGCTCAATGAGCCAGACTGCTGCGAGAATCACAGTGGAGAGCTGCAGTCAGACTTTACATGTCGTGAGCTGTTTTAACGCTAGATGGCAGCAGTGGTAATTAATCAGAACGTTGCTCGGTTGAAGCGCAGAAGATATCAGGCCCATCAAGGCAGAAAATTATCATGTTTACACAGTATGCACATTAATAAAGTATTGTTACCATCATATCACAACAATGGCCTACTCATGATTCGACTACTAATAATGATGTAATATTATGGAAACAAGAGAGAGAATAATGTGTCCAGGGTTCTTGCTTGTCCTGTGTTGATTTATTCTGTTTTATCGATTATTCTAGTTTATTGAACAAATCACCCCTGTCCATTTTGATTAAACACATACACATACATCTTTACTTTGAATAATAAAGGCTTTTTAACTGAGCCGTACGTTTTTGACTTGATTACAATATAAAATTCAGTCAGCACTAGCGCACATAAAATGAGCAGTGAATAATACTTAGTTTGGCACATTCTGTTTAACATTTTTACATTTCATATTGATAGTGCTGGTAGAACAAATGAATGGAGGCACGAACAATGAGTTTTAAGTGTTTTTTTTGTTTTTGATAGTTTGCACATGAGAACGGTTTTGGGTGTTTTATTATTTGCCGTTAGGTGGCGCCAACGTTTTTCTTCTGTTAAAAAACTCGCATAAGAAAAGCAAAACAGGGTGGTGCTTTCGGACGAAAATGGCGGCAGAGCTAGAGCAGGTTTTAGACCGGACCGAGTTAGCTAAACTTTCTCGGACGGCTCAAGACACGTTAGAGAAATTTGTTTCGGATCGGCAGAGTGAGATTAATGATCTGAAGCATCAATATAAGCAGCTGCAAGAGGACAGTGGTAACTATGCTAATATCTGTGTTGGATTGTACTCGTTTAGCCATGCAGCTTCTAATGTGCTTAGCTAATGCTGGCTAGGCGTCATTATTGTGGAAAGGCATTTTCTGTTTAAAATAATTGTCTCGAAAGAGGAAGTCTATTGTGAGAACATTTCGATTGCTTATCGTACACGATAAGACTCATTAACGTTTGCTATAGCTAAAGAGCTAGCTTCTGGCTAAAACGAAACTTGAATGTTTTATGCGACACGTTTTGTTTGTCGAAGGCACCTACAGTGCATAAAAGTACATAATTTAACTTGCAAACATAAGCTCAGTCTGTGCAAATGTTTTACATGTCAGATTAGAAGCAACATTTAAGTTACTTTTTGCTGTTTCTTTCTTTTAATTGTTTATAAAGCGTTTGATGTTTATTTTTGTCTTATTTTAGAACAACAATACTTTAACTTGGATAAACGACTTGTTGAGAAGGAGGGACAGTTTGCTGCATTAACGCTCGAACATGAAAAACTCACTGAAGAGTTTACAAACCGAGGTAAACATTTAAACAGCAGTGTAAATGAATTTATCTGAGACATTAAATCATGTGAAGTCATGTGAATCTGACGTTTAGTGCCCAGAATGCTAGAAATAATGGACAACGTTGGCCTATCAAATTGACAATAATGGCCTATCAAATTAAATGTTTATCAGAATGTGAAATAAAATGTTCCGTCTTGTGACATTCAAAATCTAAGATTCATGTTTTTTGTGTGTGTGCGCGCCTCATGTTCCTGGTTAATTTGTACGTTTTCCGCAGACCACAAGGGGGAGCATCATCGCCATTAAGACAATGGAATGTGCATGGTTGTAAATAAAGTATTCACTCTCTGCTTATGTCGGTGCCTGGATTTTTCTGATGTTTACGATCCAACATTTGTAATCATTTGTTGTTCAACATTGATGAGCTAAAATGTTCCAGAGAATAAACACAGAACCAGAGATTTAACGCAAATGCAAAAGAACCCTCAGAAACTCGACACATCCTAGTGTTGTGGCAGGGAATTGCTTTGCTGTGCATAGAATGCAAGCCATTACAACAATGGAGTACACATTCTAAAGTTTTATCTCTGCATATGTTGGTTTGTTACTCAACATTTTACTATAAATTCAACAGAGCTATAGAGTTATATATTTTGATATCAGTTTTGTTAACTGAACATGTAAAATGCAGATATACAAATACATTGTAAATTGATTTATGGCCCTGGTGGAAATGCAGTTTGCTGTAATGAAAAACATCTGCAAATAACTCACTCACAATGACGATGCTACGATGTTGTCATCTACAAGATGATACCATTTGGACATTTTTATTAAAGACTAATAAGTATTTTTGTTTTACAGATGATGAGCTTAAATGTCTCCGTGAAAAGACCAGGGAACAAGAATCTTCTTATGCACAGCTGGATTCACAGCAGGTAAAACCAAATTGCATTTCTTTAGATCCTACATCTAAATCTGTATCTTCATTTTTAAATCTTGTTTGTGCACACAAGTAGATTATAAACACTATAGAATGTCAGTATGTAGGTGCAGTGACCGCATTCATTACTCTTCCATTTGGCAGATATCTTTATTATGAGCCACTTGAAATGTAGTGTATGTATCTTAAAGATATCGGGCAAAAACAGGTTAAACAAAAACTTTGTGTATGAATAAAGTGGAAAGTTTTGCAAGTGTGGGAACTATTAAAACCCACTGTGGCCACAGAGCCAAAAACCAGCACACTTACCAGTCTTGTACCTTTACCACTTAACCGCTGCTTGTATTTACAGTTAATAAGTTCGGGTAATGATTGCTTAATGGATTGCTATCTTAATTAATTTCCCGATGACCAAGAACGTTTTGTCGCTAATGTTATGCTTGTAAATAAAAACATTTATGCTGACCTTTAGGTAAGCTTTTTAATACATATTATGAGGATGGATGTAATATGGTTGTCCAATGGTAATCGTGCATTCGTGGTTTTGTATTTTGGCAGAATCAACTTTCCCAAGCA
Source organism: Ammoglanis amapaensis (assembly GCA_028566735.1). Lineage (NCBI taxonomy): Eukaryota > Metazoa > Chordata > Actinopteri > Siluriformes > Trichomycteridae > Ammoglanis > Ammoglanis amapaensis. Next base: position 14,187 of record JAOUQU010021795.1, on the reverse strand, counting down.
AAAGATGAGCTGGAGGCAGAAAAGCGAGAGCTGGTACGAACATTGCAGAGGAGGTCGGAGGAGATAGAGAGCCAGAATGGTAAGGGTGCAGCTTTTTCCTTTTGCAATGCATACAATGTACCATGTTCTTATTAACAATGTTCCATGTTTTTATTAAACGATGTTCTTCCACAGAGGATTTAAGAACTCTCAATGACAAGCTGTTGGAGGTTAGTGCTGCAAAAATGCAATTGCAGCTGAAGTTAGATGAGCTCGAGGCCTCTGAGGTTTCTATAAAGGTATTTGAAGTTTTTTAAATGACTTTTGCCAAGTTTATATGGCAAACTGTTTTCTACCCAGTTCATCTTGCTTGATTGGGATTTTATCTGCACTCAAGAAAAAGTTGTGAAAAGTAAACCAGACTTTTTTGTAGCCTTTTTAAAAGTGCTTATAAGTATCTATTTTGATACTTAAACATGATTTTATGCCTTAAACTATCACGAATCAATCACGTTGCTGAATACATGATATTCCATCACATTTCTTCGAAAATCGAGTGCATATGGTTTACAGTAAACTGCAAATAAGTTGTTTTTCCACGAAGAACTAATAGATATGTTCTAGAAAAAATCTGTTTTTTTGTATCTTTTGTGAATGTCGATTAATTGCCTCTTATTGAATGGCCAGTAAATTTTTACATTTTCATTTTCGTTGTTAACTGATATTCTTCTGCAAAGAAAACAAAATGTTGACATGGTCCATGTTTAATTCAGTGTCAGTGAAATGAGTAGAACATAATATGGCTAAATAGTTTATGATGCTACTGTTTCCTATTACTGTTATTAGCTAGTTTGTGACATATTAGCTAACATATTTAATGTAAAGCAGATCTTTTGTGAAAGTCCCGTAAAACAAACTTTATTTTGGTAATTATGTTGAGTTTGTTTTTATCACAAGAATGTTTTATATGCTAACACTATTCACAATGTATGATTGCAGTACAAAGAAAAACGCATGAACCAGGAAAAAGAGCTGCTCCAAGGCCAAGTGACCTGGCTGAATGAAGAATTGAAGTCTAAAAGCGAGACGCTGCTTTCTCTCTCTCGACAGAAAGGGAACGAAATATTGGAGCTTAAGTGTACTTTAAACAACAAAGATGATGAGGTATGAAGTTTTTATTGCAACTGAATTAATTTCTGAAAGTCAGAAGGTTTGGCATGTAAACTGGGGGAATTTGTAAATACAAATGTATACTTCTGTAGTCCTGCCTTGACGTTTACAATGTTTTGTTCCTGATCCCACATTTTAAAGCATTCGTTGTTTCATATTAATCAGCTAAAATCTAGCATAGCTTCTCTTTTTTGTCATTTTTTACATTTTTCAAACTGGCATCAGCTCTGCACATGAACTCTTATTATAATACTAGAACCATCATAGAAAAAATAAACATGTTTCCAATAAACAAAAATAAATGCTATGATTGTAAACAAATGGTTGCTTTGCTGTTGAACCACTATTACTACAAATATTTGTAACGGTACCACAAGTGTACAACAGCTTAGTGTACAGAATGCTTTAATGATTAGGTTATACCAGCATCATGACTTTTTTATACTTGAACAGCTTTGTGTATGACACTTTAACTAGCACTAATTTTCATAGTGATCTTCAAACTAGTGTCACATACAGGCATAACCTATAATATTATATAATACATTAGATTTTAATAATATACACAATAGTCCCTCATTCAGTTCATGTACAGGCGCGTACTTATATTCACACATGAAGTGTTGGTGTTACTAATTGAATCATGCCAATGATGCATGCTATGTATTTACGTGGATTTATTTTCATGCAGATTACCAGACTTCAAGACCAAGTATCCAGTTTGAAGGCCACTAATGAAAACAAGCAAAAGCAAACAGAGGAGCTAATCAATAAGTTAAGAGAGGTGTGTCACAATTGTATTTCTTTACTGTTTGTGGTTCCCCAACATTACCTTTCACACTGTGATGAGACGAGTTTCTCTGCTTAGGCCAAGGAACAACAAGCCAATTGTGAAGAGAAGTTTCAGAATGAACTCAAGGCAAACATCAGGCTGTCAAATCTATACAAGGTAATTTCTCTTGCTACATGTGAAATTAGTAAGTTGTCTTTATACAGCCACAAGATTTAATTCCTCTTAAAGCACATCTTGTCAAATTAATTGGATAAGTATTTAGGATGTGCCAATTCTGTGTAATTCTGATTAAACAGGGAGCTGCAGCAGATGCAGAGGCTAAGAGTATGGAGCTCAGTCAAGCAGTGGAGGAGTTGCATAAGCTGCTGAAGGAGGCGGGAGATGGTGAGAAACTCACTTTCACACTTTGTTCTAACATTATTCATGGTACTTCCAGCATCCTTGAATGATTTGACTTTTACATTTTTGGACAGCCCATAAATCTCTGGAAGAAAAAATGGCATCAGTAGAAAACTGCAAGCAGAGGGAAATTGCTGAAATGAAGGGACGTATTATCAGCTTGGAAAAAGAGCTGGACCATGCCAATGACCTTTTATCAGGCACCAAGCACAGAGGTGAGCAATAACAGCGACACCTTTCAGTGAAACATTCTGCACAAGTCTGGATTTTAATTTGATTCCAATGTCCGGTTTTCATTTTATTGTCGTTTTCGCAGTCGATACTGCAACTGATCTAGTATTTCCAGCTGAGCAGTTAAGCACCATGTCTCCCACCGCAGCCGCTGTCACAAAGATCAAGCCGGACATGAAGCTTACTGAGGTACTGCAGCGGTTCTCGGTCACCATGATGGATTTCTGTCATTGTGTAAAATCAGATGGGAAAACTTAGATATGTTTTTAAGTAGCCACCTTGTGTGTGCGTGTGTGATTTCCTGAGTGCAGATTTATGCAGCATATATCGAGTCCCAGGAGCAGCTTCACCTTGAAAAGTTGGAGAACAAACGTGTAAACAAGTATCTAGATGACATTGTACAGGAGGTGGAGGCTAAAGCACCCATCCTCCGAAGGCAAAGGGAGGAGCTGGAGCGCACACAGAAGTCTGTAGGCAGTCTTTCTGCCAAACTTGAGCAAGCCATGCAGGTAAGAACTTTTTTATGTGCTGAATAAACTTGATGTTTTGGTATTTTTCTTCTGTGTTTTTAATTTGAACTTCCGATGGTCGTGTTAAAAGTTAACACACAGTGTGACCTGGTCAGTCATACACAGACATTATTAGCTGAGTCTGAGGAAGGGAAAAGAAACGAGATTTCTTTTAGATCGGTTGGTGTGCACGTACGTTAGCGAATAGTGTTGTTACTTGTTGCCTAACGTTTCGATGTGGCTTTGTATGAGATCCCAACACTGGTCGGTGAAACTGTGTGAGTAGACGTGGTATGTGATGATCTGGCTATACTTGATGAATTGAGAGTTGTACAGGCACCAAGAGATGAACGATTTGAATTCATTTGCTATTTTGTATTTGCTGCATGTTTTATCACCAAAAATTTTAATCATACAGTTGAACCTCGGTTAACGAACGCCCCCGATAGCGTCCAGTTTGGATAACAACCAACCATTTCGCTAAAAATTTGTACCGGATAACGATCTACATTTCGCATAGTGCATGTCACTACATCAGCGACGTCATCAACACTTGACCAGCATCTCAGACCGAGCGTCATTCACACTTAATACAGTTACAATCGGTTCTCTTTACATCTTCTAATTATTCAGTGATTTTTGTGCTTTATTTTAATATCATCCTCGATCATGATTCTAAAGAAGTTTCAGAACAATAGTAGCAGCGAAGTGAAAATACATTAGACATTAGAACTGAAAAAGTCATGATTTCTAAGTTTGAACAAGTCGTGCGTGTGTCAGATATCACGGCTGAAATACGGCTGGTCGAAGTGAACAGATACTGGACACGTTTATAATCTGAAAGTGTCCGATAAGGGAAGTTACCCCCGATTATACAATGACTGACGTTCTCATGGAGCGGGATTATCTCCCCTCCGCCCGTCACACCACAGTCAAACATTTTATCGTGTTTACTAAATGTTTTCTTGTGTTTAAATGCTTTTTGTTTATTTAGCTCCATGTGTACTGTATTATAACTGTTCTCATTTTAAAAGCATAATATATAATACATACATAATGTATATTGTGTAATTTTCATGTATTAACGAGACAACCGGGGCTGGGAACGCGTATTTGCGTTATTTCTTATGGAGAAATAAGAAAAAACGACTGACCTTTCGTTAACCGGGTTCCACTGTACTTTATTTGCTTTTCATGCCTGTTAAGTACATCAGCCTCAAATATTTTTATTTATTAGATTTGTATTACATTAACCCATTTGGTCTGGCAGGAGGTTCAACGCTTGCAGAGGGAAGCAGATGAGGCCAAAAAGCGATCAACAATGTTGGAGCGAGACAATCTGAGATTTGAGGTCCAGATAAGTGACTTGGCTCATCAGGTGAGATTTTTAGAATAGGCTTTACTTTCTTGGGTCATCGGTCTTGCTAAGATCTTGCATTTTTTCCCACAGATCCGTGTCCTGCTGGTAGAACTGGAGGAAGCTCGTGGGAACCACGTGCTCCACTACGATGACGAAATATCTTCTGCAGACGTTAGCAGCTCATCTGCAGTAATTTCTCAGCACCTGGTGACGTTCCGCAGTGTTAAAGAGCTTCAGCAACAGAACCAGAGGCTCCTGATGGCCCTACGAGAGCTTGGAGATGCTCAGGAGAAGGGCGAGGTGGAAGAAGAGAGTACCAAGTGAGTGACTTGGCATAATGGTATTAGAATTAGCACCCATGTGCTTTTACACACAGAAATTATTTTTCCCAGTATAACCCAACCATTTCCCACTTGCTCATTGTGTGGATCAGGGACGTCTGTAATCCAGTCTCTGTTCTGATTTTTATCTGTTCACAAGAATAAAGGATTACAGTACAGATCATTAACTGCTTAGAATCCTGATGGAACCCGGCCTTCAAAATATTATGTAAACCAAAATAAGGATAAAATAAACTACACAGACATCTTAAGATAGTAACACGCCATCGCTCACTCTTCTTGAAAGACTTTGTTTATTATCTAACCATAATAGCTCATTGTAATAATAATAGCTATTACAGCTAACATTGTGCTAAACATCAAACAGCAGACAATCGGTTCAGTGATAACACTTGCATGGCATTGGTGGGCATTCCTTACCACGGTGCTCAGAGAGCAGTTAGGGTTTTAGGTGTCTTGCTTAAGGGCATTTCAGTCACGATCTGTCGTAATCGAACCGGCAACTTTTTGATCACAAGCCCAGCTGTCTAACCACCAGGCCATGTCTAGCTAACCTTGTATCATTTAATAGTACTGTACAGTGTCTATAAGCGTGTACTGTCAACAACACAAAAGTAAAAAACGAATCTGGCATGTAAAGAATTACCAAATCATTGTGTCATCTTATGATCATATGTGCTCCTGGGGTGTGTAAAAGGCCAGGCTTAACAAGACTAAAGGCTCTGCGGTTGTGTGATACTATGGGTTTGATTAGGTACCTTGGTTCAGATCTATTTTTGGCTTTGCAGCATCAGAGTTTTGAACTGGATTTGTTCAGCTACAGGAAGGCAGTGAAGAGAACGTGTGGCTACATGAAACTAAAAAACCAAAATCAAACTGTTTTGCAGAATCGGTCAACTGCAAGAGAGTTTGAAGAAGGCCATGAGCGAGCTGGAACAGTTGAGAGAGCAGCGTGCTCAACATATGCAGGCTACAGAATCCATTGCACGGCAGCGAGATGTGTACCGCGGTTTACTAGCCCAAGCTACAGGAGTCAGCTTCCCTCAGCAAGGTAACAGCCAGCATACACATTTATCTAATGTTTCTTTTGAAATATAAATTCAAATTTATTTTTATGCACCGATTGAACTGTAGGTGCCATCCCAGAGGAGTTCTCTCTTACATCAACACCTCGTCGCTCCCCTGCAGCTACTCCCTCTTCAGCCACTCCCACTGGTCTGGGTGCTACTGCAGTCGAGTCCATGGAGACCGTGGAGGCCAAAGCTGCACTGAAGCAGGTAGGCCTAAAAACTAACATATAGCTGCTCAGAAAAGAGGTCAGGGGTCTTGAACCTATTCTCAAAGGGCCTATATGGCTACTGAATTTTTTCCTGACCAGTTCAGAACATACCTAATTTCACTAGTTTAATTAGCTATTCTCAGTTAGACAGCTGCTCATGTGACCATCTGGGTTGGTTGGAACCCAGGGTTGGACCCCTGGCTAGAGGTCATACATTTATATTTATTTATTGTCTGCACTTGACAAAATATGTTTGATTTATCTGTTAAAATTAGAAGGCAGCATGTCTCAAACTGCACACTAATTTAATGCACACTGAGCACTTGTTAGTGCACCCTTTATGGCTAAGTGTTGTCTCAAATGCAACATGACATTTCAGGGAAGTGAAGGGTTAATATTTTATCTCAGTTCCCTAAATATTTCTATAAAATATTTGAAAAATATATGGAATATTTTTTGATTAAAATATCTGATAATTTTAGTTCACATAACATCTTAAGTTTTACTGATTTATTTGTTTTGTTTTGGCTTAATGAGAACTAATGAATGACATGACTTCAGTGGTTTATTCCACATAAAATTGGCACACTGTCTATTTATTTTAGGAAATGTAAAACCGTTTGGGTGCACCTTATGGTCAAAAAAATACAGTAATTTATTTGAAAATATAATATATTTGTTTTGTGAATACTATGTATTCTGACACTACACAGTGCCGTTGAGTATGGAAATGTATGATATATTTAATATATCTGTACAGAACTGTTTGTATCTAATGAGATTTAGAAGTTGATTGAACTTCACCTACTAGTGTATGAGAACATGATGAGTAAATGTCCAAACATATATTTCTATTTCAATCTGTTTTAATTTCTGCAATAATTCCTTAAAACTTTCTGAAATGTTACAGCTGCAGGAGGTGTTTACGGACTTTAAGAAGGAGAAGAGCGAGAATGAGCGAGCTCTGACTGATCAGTGTACAAAATTACAAGAACAGTTATCCGAAGTGCGAACTCAAAACTCCAAGACCGCCAGTCAGCTGGAGTTTACATCGAAGCGGTGAGTATCACAGATCTCTCAGCAAACATCTTGTACAGGACACAGAAATCGTAATGACGTGTGTGTGTGTGTGTGTGTGTGTGTGTGTGTGTGTCAGCTATGAGATGTTGCAGGATAATGTTGAAGTTTATCGGAAGGATATTGCTTCTTTGAGGGAACAGATCCAGAAGCAAGCTGCTACTGTCCAGAAGAACGATCAGACTATTCACACACTGACTGAAGACTTGCGTGCTGCCAATGAGAAACTGGCCCAGACTGAAGTAAGTGTAGTTGAGTTGATTGACTTTGCTACTTGAGTTGCTGCTGACCTAAATAAATTGCATCAACCTTGTGAAAATGCTCCCCTACCTTTTAAACTAGCAATGCCTAGCATTAAATGGCCTGAATATCGTCTAATATTAAAAACCATCCACTCGGCCAAGCACATTCATCGAAGAAATTTTTAACCTATTCAGTAATATTGAAAGTAGCAGCAGCAGTGTTTGCTGGAAAGAATATGAACAGCACAACCCTGCCTCCTCAACAGTACTCATCTTTCCAGATCACTGATGTTTATTGACTCAAAAATTTGCTAATAAGCAATTGGTCACCATACCATTAACAGTTTTAACATTGGTCTTACCAGAGTGTACTGAAATCCAGCATAATCATACGTCAGTTACCAAGTAATCAATAAATATGTATGAAACAAAATAGAACCCATTATCTGAAAAGCAACTTGATAAAATATACCCAGGTGATGCACAAAATGTAGCACTGGACACCACTGTTTAACATTCATATCTTATAAGAGACGAAGCTGCTGTCATTTTTGTAAGTATTTAGGGCATTCATGTTTCACAGACATTGCTATTTGGAAAATATCAAAAAACTATAAGAAAAGTAACCAAAATTGAGCAATCCTCAACTTAAAAATAAATTAGGTCTGAAAGAAAATGTATATAAAACAGCATAATAAAAACCAATTACATCTTGCATTATGATTGCTGTTTTCTCCAATGTGATTTGGTTTTGTCTGCCTGTTTGATTCTTTCTCTGGTTTTGAATTTCTACCTGGTTTGTATACATGTTTAGTTAAACTTCTCTTTTATATCCTTTAAGCATTTCCCCAAACTTCATGGGGTTTCTGCGGCACGAACCATTGTTATTTATACTGGATGAAAATCTGTGAATGACTGAGGCCGCAAACTCTAAGCAATTTAATTTAGATGCAAATGTCCAGTTCATAGTATGGTACAGATGTAGGATTTGAAAGTACTGCCCTAATTAACCCTGTTTTACTGTCTTCGTGGATGCTTAGTTGCGAGCGAAAAGCCTTCGCGAGGAGAGAGACCAGTTGAAAATTGTGGAGTTAAGCTTGACCCAGGAAAAACAGTCCATCCAGAGTCAGCAGCAAAGCCAGAATATTCTTCTTACCAACCTTAAATCGATCCAGGTATTGCAGCCATACCCAACTATGTTTGGCAGTGTCCAAAACCAGGAAACAGTGGCTTCCTAACTAAACTTTTTTTGCTTTGATCACAGGCCACATTACAGCGCTCAGATACCGAGACCAGGCAAAGGCTGCTTTTGCAGGTGGAAAAACAAGAGCGAGAGATCGCACAGTTGCAGAAGAGATTAGCACATGAGACTGAACAGAGACATGTGTTTGGACGCAATCACGATGTAAGCAGTCGCTATTGTCCAGCTTAAAATGAGAAGCAGCATACCGAAATGTTTTCTGTAGCACTCAGTTACAAATCGCACCTCAGTCCCACAGGCCTGTTATTTTTCTGAACTGTTTATCCCCTCAGTAGAATCTTATGCTAGTTATTGTTTACAGATTCAGCTCTTGGATGCTAGAAAGCAGCTGGAGGTACAATGTGCTTTGCACCAAAAGACCAAGGAACAACTGAATGTTGCTCAGCAAGAGCTCAACAATGTCCGTCAGCAGCTTAGCAAGCTAGAAGGCCATGTGTACTCCTTTAGTAACAACACAGGACTAGTGGGTAAAGTGCACTTCCCCTGTGTTAACTCTTATTTAACATATTTTTTCCTGGAATAACTGTTCATTAAGCTTAAATATCACGTCTTTAATTATTTCATAGTGCCACACAGTGGTGGGAGTGACGCTGAGGAGCTGCTGAAGCGTCTCAGTCATGCTGAAGGTAAAGCTGAGGATCTGTCTGAAAGGATACAGAGCACCACCGCATCTCTTGAGCAGTACAGAGTCATGTGCCTTAGCCTGGAGGAAGCCCTGGAGAAGGAAAAGCAGGTGACTTAGGATCAGAAATGATCTAGCTAGGAGATTAGGTGGTTTACATAAATTAAAATATTTTTTTTTTCAGGTTACCGAACAGGTAAAGGCTTCAGTCGAGAGCCAGGTTTTGGAGGCTCAAGAACAGCTTCGCCAGTTGGAAAAGAAACTCCTTGAAGCTGAACAGGAGAAACAAGGAATTCAGGAAGAGAAACAACAAGCTCTGTCTGCGGTTGAGAAGCAGGTGCTATGCTTTTATTTCTATTAGTTCATAATAAATATAATAATTTATATACAGGCCACTCGGGTGGATAGATCTGATCTTTGTTCTGCTATTTGTCTGGGCTCAACACGCACGTCAACAATGATTGATGATGTTCATTTAGAGATGGGATGTATTAGCACAAATATTCTTAAGTTGCCTAGTGCAAGTGCAAAGAATGCAGAAACGGATGCTGCCCAAAGCAGGGTGTCACATTAGTTGAGTAGTTTAGCAGTTGGAAGTGCTGAAGTCAGGGCAACATTTTTAAACAATAATAATAATAATAATGCATATACTCTATAAACTCAAGTTGGAAATAGAACATAGATTACATAAAATTACAGTTTTAATTTTAGTTATCATTGTTTTTCTAACCAACAATTCAATGGTCACCCTTTATCTGATTTGTCATTTAATTTTGTTATTAGCACAGTGTGGCAGTTTTTCTTTTTTTAATTTATTTTATGGTTTGTCTCAGGTGGACGAGCTGCGACGAAGCCTTAACAGCCTGCAGGCCGAATATCAGGATGCTTTGCAAAAGGTGGCCATGCTAACCGCTCAGGAGCACCAGGCTGTGCTTGACTGCCATGAGCAGGCACGGCTTGCTGCAGAGGCCCAGGACAAGTACGAGCGTGAGATGATGTTGCATGCTGGTGATGTGGAGGCACTGCAGGCAGCCAAAGCACAGACACTGCATGCCTCACTGCTCCGCCAGCAGCTGGAGGAGAAACTTCAGACGGTCAGCGCACAACTGCTAGAGGCTCGTGTATCCTGGGAGGAGCAGGAGAGGATCCTTAAAGTATGTTAAGAACAGCTAGTACAGTTTGGGGCTTTGGAATATTGTTGTTGTTTTTTTTAAATAATCTTGACATTGCATATGCAAGGATGAGCCAAAACATTAAGATATTAAGAAATAGTAAGCAGTGCTTATTTTGTAACACGCAGGCATGTCACATTCTGAGATCTATTAAATGCTGGACTTACAGTTGGTACTTGTGGCATCCATGGAAAGGACCAACAGACCTAAACCCTGATACTAATGTTTGGCTCACTGGTGCCCATGTCACCAGGTTTGGTGATTCAATCTCAGCCTGAAGTTTTGAGTTATTAAACTTGTTTCTGTCTTTCTTCTCAGGACGAACAATCAAAGTTGGAGACACACTGTCAAGACTTGCAAAAGCAAAATGAGCTTCTGCATGAGCAGATTCAGAGCCTGAGTGGAAAGATGGCCACTCAGCTTCAACTGGCTGCCAACGAGAGCTCATTAAACATTTCTCTAACTGAAGAGACAAAGTCTCAGGAGCAGCTACTCGAAATCCTTAAGTAATTAGCTCTTGAATCTCTTGTGATGATGTACTTGATTTTGTATGTGCTGACATATTTAAGCTCATGTAAAAAATAAGGATATTATTTAAATTAAGGCAGTTAAACGATGTAGCAAATACATTTTTCAAGTAGCAGATTATTATTATTATAACCATTAACATGCAGTAATGAAACAAGAATTCTAATAACATTATTCCTTGAGACTTCCTGGCTTCCCCAAATACATAGGCAGGTTAACAATAATACTTAACAAGCAAGAACTTCATGGTTGGATTGTTTAATGCACAAAAAGAGCTACAAAGGTCTGCAGAGTTTTGAAACTTAAAAAGTCACCAGAAAGTTGAAACGTCTATGACATTGATCACTGTTTTGTATTCTTCAAGAAAGACATTGTGTGGGTTTTTCATTTTTATAGCAGTATGGTTTGAATATCTCGGATATATGAATTGATTGAATTCAGATTGAATATTTGAATTGTCTTCTCAGACTTGGGATTAAAATATAGGTTTTTAGTGTTACAGCTTCAAAACACTTCGGCTTCAGAAGCATTTGTGTAAATTGAAAAGAAAAGGTGTCAGGAATTTATTGGCACTATGAACTTTTTTTGTTGTTTTACTGAGGTTTCTGTTTGTGTATAGATATGGCTACTAATCTACGAATGCAAATATGTCTAATACTAAATACTCAGTTATTTCAACCTATTGGGTCATTTTTAGGTTCGTTCGGCGAGAAAAGGAGATTGCAGAGTCGCGCTACGAGATGGCTCAGAGTGAGAGTCTGAGACACAGATTGTGCGTTGAGCACTTGGAGCGAGACTTAAAGGATGTGCAGGACTCTCTCAGTGCTGAGAGAGTTAGAATGCAGGTGTAGTAACTCTTTTCTGATCAACTTAAATATATTATATTAATGTAGTTAAATCATAGTAAGGTTTTGTCCCTCAGATTTAATAAAAACGTCTCGCTTTTTAAAGGTCACTGCCAAGACTCTGGCTCAGCATGATGAGTTGATGAAAAAGACTGAGACTATGAACGTGCTGATCGAGACTAATAAAATACTGCGGGAGGAGAAAGAAAGACTGGAGCAGGAACTTCTAGGCAGTCGAGCCAAGGTAAAAGGAGCAAGTTATGAGAGGGGAGATTAAAGGAATGATGAAACCTAATGTTTTTAGTTGCTAATGCTCATATACAATTGTATAGTGCAATGTAATATTGTCTTTGCATATCGTAGCTTGTGTGGAGTTTAGGCTTAGAACACTAGGTCAGCCATTGAACAGCCTCCTGTAGCGGAGTGAATGCTTGAATATGACAACTTTGGGAATTAAACTTTCAGCTTTCAACTTGCTATCTCAAAACCCTACCCACTGTACATACCACCATTCTCCCAAATAATGTTTAAAGTTTTTTTAATGTTGTAAAACTCTCTAAGCCTTTACATAATGAAATAATTGATTTTTAATGTATTAGGTACAAAAGTTGGAGTCGGACATCTTGCCCATGCAGGAATCCAATGCAGAGCTAAGTGAGAAAAGTGGCATGCTACAGGCAGAGAAGAAGCTTTTGGAGGAGGACATCAACCGCTGGAAGACCCGAACTCAGGTAAGCTTTTCAACTAGCATAGAGAAGTAGTTAAAACAACCATCAGGATTTAGGTTTCACAAATTTGGCCTCTTGCAGTTCCTGGTGAGCCAGCAAAAGGATTCAGACCCAGAAGAGTATAAACGTCTTCACTCTGAGAACGAAGATCATCTGAAACGCATCCAGCAGCTTACTGAAGAAAATGGTCGTGTGAAAGCAGATGCTTCCAGGTGGTTTATTACTTGTTATTCTTCACAATTTTTGTATTAATACCTGGCACTTGATCTGTTCTGTGCCCTCCATTTATCTGGTTGTTTTGAGTATGCTATTTTTAAGCTCTTTATTTACTTGTGCAGGAGCAGTGTGTTAGTAATAACACTTCAGTCTCAAATAAAGATTCTACAAGAGAATCTTAATAAGATATCAGTAGAAAGGGATGGCATGAAGAAAGATCTAGAAGCCAAGAAACTGGAGATCGGGGAGAAGGTCAAAACCATCGTGCAAGTGAAGAAGCTTGGACGACGTTATAAAAACCAATATGACGAACTTCGAAGTGAGCAGAGCAAGGTGAGTAGTATTAAGTATTATCTTGATGGTATTGAATTCATTTTTATTATAATAGCTGCTGTGGTATCTTTGGTACAAATTTGTCTAGTAAGTTTGCAACATGCTGATAACTTTTCTATGTTTAAATGAAATTCACCATTTAGCTATTTTCAGTTTTAAATGAAATAATCACTGACTATAGCTACGCTTTCAATACGGTCATCCCCCACAAACCACACAAAAACTATCCATACTTGTTCCGGACCCCACCCTCTGTGACTGGATTCTGAACTTCCTAACTGGCAGGCCACAGTATTTCAGGATTGGCAACAGGAATTCAGCCAGTATCACCACCTACACTGGCACTCCACAGGGTTGTGTCCTAAGCCCCATCCTTTACACCAGGGGTGCTCATTACGTCGATGGTGCTACAGGTCGATCACGGCGTGACATTAAAACAATATCAGCCAATCATCCATCCTGTCACTTGATCGATGTACAGGGCAACCAGTCAGAAGGCAACTGAATTTTACGTCAACTCTTATGAAACCTTTACGTCACCACGCATGCGTAAACAACGACGCTAAGCTAATCGGCGTATTACGTCCGATTTTTAGCCCAAGCTAAAGTTTATGATCACCAAAATGAGTGAAGGAGCTGGACCAAGTAAAAAGTCAAAAACGTATCATTTTCATGCGGAATGGGAGGAGGACTTTTTTTTCACGATGTCATTTTCTAAGTGCGTTTGTCTCATCTGCCGGTCTACCATCGCAGTCCCAAAGAAGGGAAATGTGGAGCGGCATTTTCGGACTGTTCATGGAAAATACGACACCAACTTCCCACCGAAAAGCAAGCTGAGAAAGAGAAAGGTTAATGAACTAAAAGCCCAGTTGTCTGGACAGCAGTCATTTTTCACCCAACATACTTCGAAAGCAAAAGCGGCCACCGAAGCATCGTTCCGGGTGAGTCATGCCATAGTCAAAAACAACAAGTCCTTTCAAGACGGAGAGATGTTAAAGGAGGCATTCCTTGAAGCAGCTGACTCCTTGTTCCAGGACTTTAAAAATAAGGCAGAGATAGTATCTTCAATCAAAGCTATGCAGCTGTCAAGAAGTACAGTTAC
>JAOUQU010021579.1:0-18062 GCA_028566735.1 Ammoglanis amapaensis | reverse complement strand
TGTGTGTGTGTGTGTGTGTGTGTGTGTGTGTGTGTGTGTGTGTGTGTGTGTGTGTGTGTGTGTGTGTGTGTTTGAATGCAACCTATAAAGTCTAAAAAAGACTAGCCCTGCAAAATAAATACTATTAAAACATTTAAGTAGTTATAAGGTTAACATTCTATAGTAGAGTGAACTGGTGATGTTCAGATATTTTGCTAGAGCACTAGTGCTGGGATTCTGAACTCACCGTCATAGAATCTCAGCTGTGCTACTTAGCTCAGTTAATTTCCCCCCTACCAGATAATTAATGCAAAAGGGTCGAGAGAGCAAACATTCTATTCTCTGTATTCCCAATGCCAGTTCTTTTATTATCAATTAACTAGCCAGCTGTTAGTGGTTTGCATCAATGGCATTGCATTGCATGCAGCTATTTGGCAAATAATGTAAATGTGGCTAGCTAGCAGTCTTGTTAGCAATAGTATAATTTTGTATAACAGTATAATGTTAATGACCTTAAACATTTTAACATTATTTTTGCTTATTTTCAACTGATCAACAATACATGATTGTCATTGTCTTGTTTTCTTTGTTACTGTGCAACATACATTTACAACAGTAGTACTGGGCTAGAGAGCAATAGCCACTTTGGGACCCTTGTCAAGGCCCTTAACAAATTAACTGAATTAGACTGTATACAGATTTTAAAATGATAGTATAGTATATTGTATGTAACACAATTTATTGTATCTGGGAGGATATTTGGAATGTAGCAGGTATTTTTTTTTGTGCATACGCAATAAGTGCACACCCACTGACTACAGTGTTTTGGTAAATCTAGAACACGTAATTATTTCAAACCAAATATTTTGTACTTAATTACCTAAATATATTTTGCCTCAAACTTTTTTCTATTTTCTATTTCGCAGATAAAAATAAAGTTGAAGACGATAAAATGGTTAGCCAAACAGTAGAACTCGGTAAGCTGATAATTTACCTACTGTTAAGTAACAAAGTGACAAAAACAAATGGTTGAACATATAGAGCTTCTATTTAAGTTAACTCCCTTTCAGTGTTCCTGGATTTGGAATGTCTAACAACCTTATTCTTTGTTGGCATATATATTAAATATAAACATTTTTTTATATTTACTGTATTATATATCTTACACATGAATCAAAGCCTTACTGCACAGCAGCAGTGTTCTCAGTGTACCTGACTTTTGATGTTTCACTGTGATACAGCTTCTAAAAAGAAATGTTCTATCCAATTTGTGCAGGAGCTTTATGGTCCACTTGCAATACAATTAGGTTTGACAGAATCTTTTGGATCACTGTGTTTTTAAGTTGTAGTTTGTTGAAGTTCTGTAAAGAGAGCAGTTAAGTGTGGGTGCAAAACTGTTAAAATGTCTTTCTTTATTTTTTATTCTGAAGTTAAAAAAATACACAGTAATAATAACGATGATAAAAATATGCTTCCTCGTAGGATTTGTGTTCCCTATCCATATGTAATGAAATATATATTTTTTGCTTTTTGAAGCAGTTATATATTCTGGTCATGTTCGGTTTGAAGTCTCCAAATTTTAGCCCAAAAATGTTCTCTTATCCAAGATATATTCAATTAAAAAGGATATAAAATATGAATCCTAGTGGCAGTGAGCTAGCACAATTTATCCATTAAACATTTTCCTTTATTTATTTTTTATTTATTACCAGTAATTGGTAATGTTTAAAATACAGTGTGCAAATACAGTAATATACTGTAAAAATATGTTTATTATTACAGTACATTATTACCATAGTTATTACCATTATGACCATAGTGTAAGAAGGAGATCCGGTTTCATGAGTTAGCTTTGTAGTTATATAAAGTGTCAGTCACTTTAAATCCATCCTTGCAAATCACATTCCCCCATGCAAAACAATGCAACATGTTACACGACTAGAAAATGTCTGGCATTGTTTAGAAGAGCATGACCAAGACCTTCAAGTAGTAACCAAATCTTCTTATTTTATAAAATTAAACCCAATTAAGCTTATATGTGACTACCTTGATCTCCTTGCTGACACTATGGAGCTTCAGCAGCTATGATATGACTCCAGACATCTGTGACAACCTACCAGGATTTTACTTAGTCATTTCCAGCTGGTCTACCTGCTGTTCGAGTAGCACATGGCAGTTTTTCTGGATAATAGCTCATAGTCATAATAATGTGAGAAGTTTATGACAGTTTATGCAGAAAGAACAAAATCCAGGCTGTTTAATTCATTGCGTGTTCAGACCTTAACAGAAGCTGAGCAACAAAAGTCACATACAAGCTAGTGAAACATGAAGACAGTTTAACAGAATGTGTTTAATAAGTCAACATAAAATGTTTTGGGTAAATATTGGATCAGTGTGCACACCGAGCCGAGCGATAACAGATTAACAGCACCCTGAAGACCTGTTTCAATCCACACACCAAATACTGCTTAAAATTTAGTATAACGCATGGTATTTGAAACTACTATATTCTTTTTGTGCTATGTAAGTGTGCAATCTGAGACATCATCAGTTTCCAATTGTCCTCATCTTTTGGTATAAGAATAGCCCTTTAAATATCCCTGTAACTTTTAAACTTTCCTTAACTTATACTTTATCCTTAAACTGTTAAATGTTGTATAAAGTTCATTTTCTTAGGATGATTTAAGGGATACAAAGCTTCATAATAAAACTAAATGAAGGAGAATATGGCTATGGATTTTTTCCCCATAGAGAATCCACAAACAGTCATTTCTTTCTGACCACATGTGCTGTTTAGGATTTCCTTTTGCTTGCTGTTTTCTTTCTTTTATTTAAACAAAAAGAACTACTTCCTTCTCCATTTCCTTCTCCATGTTTGCTGTTTATTATCATTTTAGTTGTTTGTTTTTCTTTAAATCTGTAAAGGAAATGTACACTGATGCATTGTTGTCATGGAAACAGTGGAAGTTAACAGCAATAATACTTCTGTCATTGCTGTAAATCCCTCTCACCGCTTGCCCTTGAGTAAACCGTCTGAGGGATTTTATGCAACACACTTAAGTAATTCCCTTGACAAAGGGATAGTCTTCCCTTATGGTATTTTATGCAACTGGCCACAAAACCTTATTGCTGTGTGCCGACAGTGCCACCATTACTCCTAGTAATTTCAATTTACAACACAAAAATCATTTAGTAAAAAAATTATGAGTAGCAATATGTAGCATGAGCTTTACACATCAAACTTCAGCTAAACACAGATACGTGTGGAGCTTTCAGAGTGGTTTTGGTTTCAGATTGGTTATTCCACACTGATTACTCTCATAGATTTTGATGGCTGTATTGTTTCTTCAATTAAATAAACAAAAATTTTACAAAAAGGCTAAGCATGTCAAATTGAGTTGTGTACAAATGTCTTCATAGTATGACTAGTTTCAAAAAAATTGAATTAACACCAGGTTACACAGTACCACTGTGAATGCAATTTTATTTATGCAATAACATTTTGTTTTCCTTGAGAAAAGTGTAAAAAATATCTTTATATCTCATGTCAAGGGGGTCTTTAAAAAGATAAGAGTTTGAGAACAACTACATGAAAAGAATATGATGATTAATGATTAAATTCCACATTGCCCAGTCATATTTTCATTGTTAGGTTACAAGGCTACTACTTTGTATGGAATTTAATGGTGATAAGTATCACACTCTAATTGAAGTTTACTTTACAGAAGAAGGAAGTGTCAATGACGTTGTTATGCAAAGCCAAGAAATAGGTAGGCACTTTACATTTTCTTCAAAAACCAAACAATAGCAAAAAAATCATATTTTATAATAATACCATGATTTCTATTTGAGTTGATGGCCAATCAGAATTCTCTTCAAAATTGACATATTTCACGGACCAAGTTTATCTCAGAAGTCCATTGGTTTTAACACATGACAAGCTGATTTAAAGGTGTCTGTATTTCTTTTGCCAAATATCGATGAACAGCCTGGCTTCTGTTGCTGATAAACACAACACTCAGTATATACACACTAATCTCATAATGTTAAATGCAAATTGTATCAGCCCGCATTATGGATACAATTTGCATCTCTGTTTAATTTCATTTTATCATCCTGATAAGTTATTGGTCCAAGCAGCTTTATTGTGAGATTACATACGTCGGGTTCCAATAACAAAAAAATAACAAATGTATTTTTATGCTCAATTTTATTGAAACATATTCATTTGTCTGTTGTGTGTTTTAATAGAAATGGAGACAAGTGCATATGTGTCTGCTGTAGAGGAACCCAGTCAGGAACCAGGTATTATTATCTTATAATATTTGTAGTTTTAGGACAGATTTCTTCAGAGAATTGACCTGAAGATATTAGATTCTGTCAAATTACCACTGCAAGGCAGACTCCGTGAGTCTGGGGTGGGGAAGGGGGTCCTGTCGTATTTAATTCAGAAGAGTAATGAAGACGCAATGTAATGGGACAGCATATCAATAGATTTTTTCTTATCTTCTTATCTCTTATAAAACCATTTTAACCTGTCTTTAGTCTATTTGGGGTCTTTGATATGGGACTCGTTTAATCTTCCCAGCACAAATGCAGAGAATTTAAATGTAAATTGATGGCAACTACAAAAGATTTAGATTTAATTCTAGATAGAGATCTTGTTAAAGCAAACCCAGGTGAGCAAGCTCTTCCCAGCAGTTCACCAAAAGTATATTGCGTCAACCAAAAACAGTTGAATCTTATTTTAAAGAATCTTTTGTTGAACTTGATGAAAGTGTGAGAATATCATCATATCTAGTTTCAAAAAAAGAAACAGTTTGAAACTGGGAAAAAGAGTTTGATAACAGCTGAACTAAAATAATCGGATTATATATAGAGAGTCTGGTATAGTGGTATTTTGAAACTTGACATCAGTTACTAATGTTTTTATGTTCCTATTAGCATGTTCCGGCAATGTGTTAATGTCACTTTAACTGTTTTATTGTGGATCTGTAAAACATAAATGATGTTTTTGACAATATTTTAATATAAAGCTCAATAATTTTCACTTTTTAGTGATTTATTTTGCATCATAATCACAGTGATATTGAAATACTGTATTCCTTCGTTACTTTAGTTAGGTTGCATTCATAGGATGCTAAATGGTCCAAATGTGGAAATTAGATGCTGATAAATTTAGACCATAAGCTCTAATCTGACATATAAACCCATGGACATGTTTGTTATATTGAATGCAGTGCATTAGTGTAAAAACCTAAGTGAACTTAAAGTGAAATAGCAGTGTGTGCTCACAGGCAGTAACAGTGGACGAGTTATGAACCACTGACAGGTTTTTGAGTTGCCAAGGCTTAGTAAGGTGGACATAAAAGCTCTGCTGTCTGCTAGAGACCAACAGAGAGGCTACTGTGCTTCAATGTGCAGATAATTTTAATTCTGGTGACAAGGATAGGGTGTCACAACATGGTGTTTTCTACCCTTCTGTTTATCAAGCTGTATAGTTGCTGGCCAGTCAGAGTTATAATGTTTACAGTCTATAGCATCTACAAAGGATACACATACACCATGATGTGGTGTCTACAACTCACAGAAGTTGCTCAGGTATTGCATCTCATCCAGGATGGAACATCATTGTGAGCTGCGGCAAGATAAGCTGCTGTGTCTGTCAACAAAGTGTCCAGAGCATAAAGCAGATACCAAAAGACAGGCCAGTGCACCAGGAGACGTGGAATGTAGCATATGAGGACAGCAATCTAGTAACTGTTTGCTTAATTCTGTGCTAGATCATTGGCATTTGCCAGAGAACACCAAGATTGACAGATTCACCATTGGTGCCTTCTGCTCCACACAAATAAGAGTAGCTACACACTAAGCATGTGACGGAGTCAGAAGATTCTGTAGAGAACATTCTGCTGCCTGCAATGTCCTTTAGCATGGCTGGTTGGGCAGTGGGTCAGAAATAATGTGGGGAGGCATTTTTTGGAAGGGCTGCACCTCCATGTGCTAGCCAGAGATACCCTGACTGCCATTAGGTACCAGGGTGAAATCTATTGCAAGACCATTTGCGGGCACAATCAGCCCTGGGTTCCTTCTGATGCATGACAATGTGGCTAAAGTGTGTCATCAGTTCCTGCATGATGAAGGCAATTATGATGTGGATTGGCCTGCTTAATGCCCAAATTTGAATCGAGTTGAGAACATCTGGGGATCATTTCTCATTTCATCCACCAAAGCCACATTGCATCACAGTTGCACAACAGAGTTGAAATATTGATACTTTGTTTTTCAACGTTATCTAGTAATAGTTGATTTTGTGCAAACCTGTGAACAACAGACATTTAGTTTTGTTACCCTTTAATTGGTCGTCACTCTGCATATAAGTGAAATTAAAATTAAAATTAAATTAAAGTGAATTTAAATGTAAATTGATAATAGACTCAGATATAATTACCTTCTCATAGATTACATTTTTAGCATTTGTAATTTTCTGGAAGATGCTGGAAGATACCCCAAAATATAACAAATAACATTCAAGTGCAAGAATATTAACTGTTTGTTACCTTTCAGTGCAGTACTGAAATAGCACTGATGATAATAGCCATGATAACATCTCAAATATAGAGCCGAAATTGCATTCCAATAACCATGCAAAAAATAACAACCTGAAACCTTCTAACCATCCAGCTGCCACTATGCCAATTTTTAGATAATGCGCCAATGCTGCTACCTGCTTTATAACCATGCAGAGGTTGGAATAACAATTAATCTCGCAAGCTATGTCGTAGGTGGGAAATATATAAAATATTGAAGGAATTAAACATTCTGGGCATTTTTACAAAAAGCTAGAAGTTTTATTTTGTTATAGTTAATTAAAAAGGAGAATTATACATTTACATTTATTATTACAAGTCTATACATTTGCCTTTTAATTTATGTTACACTGATTTTCCCTACGTGAGCAAATAAACTGCCTTTATTTGTTCAAATTACTGTATTGGTATTGATGATACTGGCTCTATGTTTACTTGGTATTTATTGAATATTTTGATAGCAAAATGTACTTTAAGATAACAATATATTTATATCCAAGTAGCTTACTATACATCTGTACATATGTAATGACAAATTAAGGCTTCTACCCAGGAGCAGCTCTTATGCAATCTAATCTACTTACCTGATATTAAGAGCCATGTCACCATCGGCATTGAGCGCTTGTTTCTTATATTTCCTTCCTGCCCAAGATAAGTAGATCAAGTATCACAGGGTGACTACATTTTAAAAACAGGCAACTGCTTTCAATTAATGCTGCAAAAAGTTTTTGTAGCTCTGAGGTCTAGTGAAACAGCATTTGTTCAAACTGAGCCAATGGATGTCAATTTAGCTGCAACACATAACATGTTTATATTTGTAACATAGCAATGTTTTTATTGTGCATATGAATATCATTGAAACGTGTGATGTGTGTGTGTTGTAATATGAAATGTGCATTTTATAGTTTGATTGTTGGCTGTCAGTGAACAACGCTGCTACATTTGAAGGCACATATTTATGACGACCAGCTATCCAGATGAATCACTCTGTACAGCAAGGGCAGTAACTAGACAGGTTGAGGTGACTCCATAATGCCCTGGTGGGTTGTCACATGAATCTAAAGTCACAGGGTAGTGCACGTCCAACCAATGTCGAACATTTCTAGCCATGTTCCAGGAAAGACAAACAGTATGTATGGGTGTACATGATTTACAAGGATATATGTAAACTTAATCATCATCCATGGAAAAAAAAATTCATACTAAAACGCTTCCACAGCTATTGAAAGTGTGAAGTGGTAACAAGAATGTATTTTATTACATTACACTGTCTTCAAGAAATTGTCTTTCTCTCTGCATGATGGTCGCTTTACATGTATTTTCTTGTCTGTAAGTACGTATACATATCTGTAAACGTTGAAGTTTACAGTTTACAGGTCTATTTTTATTTAATTTCATTTTTGTGTGTATTTCTGTCTGTCTGTTCACCCAGTTCTACATTTCTCTTTCATTTCCAGCTGAATAAAATCCAGGTTTTCCATATGTCATTGTAAACGTGTGTGCTAAACGAATTACCTTTGCCACATCCCTGAAAACCACTTATAAACAGGCACAGATGCTATCTTGCTATCAACTCACACAGATAAATCAGGTCTCCTATTTTAACCAGGATGAGTTGTGTGAGTGTGTGCATAAGACGATTAAAAAGGCTAGCTGATACAGCTGCAACATTTTTCCCCAATGATTTTTTTTCCCTATGACACAGGCTGCAGCATTACAGGTCGGCTT
The DNA here is from genome assembly GCA_028566735.1 of Ammoglanis amapaensis. Taxonomy (NCBI): domain Eukaryota; kingdom Metazoa; phylum Chordata; class Actinopteri; order Siluriformes; family Trichomycteridae; genus Ammoglanis; species Ammoglanis amapaensis. The sequence continues at coordinate 9,765 of JAOUQU010021579.1, read as the reverse complement.
CTCAGTTTGTCTTCAAAATGTTGTTTCTTATTCATGGTTTGGCCAAAATTGCTGCACATTTTAGTGTTTAGTGACAATAAAAACTGGATGGATCTGGATTTCAATCTGATGGGTGTGTCTGAAAATCCCAAAGCAGTCTGCCACTGATACTACGGAAAACTTTCAGGTTTTCACATGATTCTGTCTCAAAAGGAAACTGAACAGTAACAGTTTATGTACAGTTATGTACAGTTATGTACAGTTTATGTACAGTTTATGACAACACCAGTTGTCAAAGGTGTGATGCCCAAAAAATTCTTAGAACTGGCAGATTTAATTCATCAACTTCTAAAACCAGATTCAATATAAATGATAAAAAACATGAAAGCAATGTCCATAGTCAAGCAAGGCTTTTGCATTCCTGAGACCAGCATCAATATTGTATAAAACTATGATTAAAAATAAAGTAAAATAAAATATTTATGTAAACAACACAGCATAAACTGAGCTAACAATATAATAAACTGGCATTAGATTAGTGCTTCGCTATGATGGATAAGGTGATAGAAACCTGTGAGGTTATTACATGCAAGTTAAAAAGTAATTATTGTGATTGAGTGAGGACTTTAGATTTTATCTAAATTAAGTGAGAGAATAATATCTTTATATTAAGTGAGAGAATTAGTAATGAGTCAGTAAGTGAGTAAGAGCTTTTGTTTAGAGCGTTTATATGAATAGATGTAACGCAATGTGTATTATTGCATGAGTGGCATATAATATTCAGTATTACCAGCTACTAGTTCTATCCCATTTTGACTGTATATGTGACTACTAAACATTTTAGTGACTCCAGCATGACCCTGGTGGGGTGTTGCTTTCAATGGCGGTATTGAAAAAACTATCAAATGTAGAAAAGTGACACGCAGTTGGAGGCAAGTTTCAGCTTTGTAGGTGTAAGGTATTGGCTTGTGTGCCAAGGAGAATCAGCCTCGGAGGCACACGAGTGTTACAGATTGTATTTTAGGCAGGTATTTCATGAAAGAACCTGCTAATCATGGCTATTGCAATAAATTGGGAGTACGCTTAATAAACTGGGTGTTCCCGACAGCTGCTGCGGAGACTAGGTTTGATGTCATTAGCATCTATGGAAATGTGAGTGTGTGTGTTGAAACATAGGGAACTATGGGAAAGAAGACCCTTGTTTAATTCACTAAGATCTATTTTGTATTTAGGTTGTCTGTCTTTGCATCACACTCACTTTGCCTAAAAGAGAATGCAGACTAGCACTCTCCCTCTCTCACCAGAAGCTTTGTGACACCAGCCAGCAGTTAATTTTTACATGAAGCGTTATGTAGAATTGCCGTATGCTCGGAGTGTTTCTCCACTACTCATGCCAGCCTCCCGACCAGATGGGATGCATGAGATTTTTTCCCCCTTAGATCTAGTATCTAATTTTGTCTGTTGGCACGAGCAAAATGTTTTACAATGTTTTCAACAGGCAAATGGTACACAAGTTTGTGTGTGTTTCTAAGGGGGAATTTTATAAATTGCTACTATTTGCAAATTTTCAAATTTGTTATTTAATTGAAGGTGTCAACAATGCTGTGAAAATCCCTGATGTGTAAAAACATACCTGCAAGGTAATCGGAAAGTAATCTAACTTTGGGCTGTATTCTTTATGGGAGATATTTCGTCTTAATAGTTGTATTTCTTTTTTTTTTCTTGCAGCTGCTACCATTAGGGGTTGCCCTGGTAAAACAGTTTTTACACCAGATCCCCTTCCTGTCACAACCCCCACCTGTTTATCTAAGGAAATAAGGGCATCATGTAAACTCCACACAGCAAGGACCTGCACCACCCCACTTGGGGATAGAGCCCAGGATATTGTTAGCCATGGTATCCTGTTGATGGTCTTATGATAAATATGATGAACTAATAGCAGCTAAAATAGCTATACTTTACTTTATTCCTAGATAGGTCACTGCATGGTCACAACATTACATTCATCCATCCCTCTTGCATTAGCAGGATATCTGGCCATAAATGGCCATTTTATTTTTGTGTATGGTAAAAATTAGTGTTAAATAAATGTCCAATCGACAAACACAAAAACTTCTTTACAAATACAAAGTCAGATTGGAAAAAATTCCCTCACTAAATTTCGCCACAATAATGATGGTGGGATCTATTAGGCAGCAAGTGAAATTTGTATCTTTAGTTGATGTAGCGAGTGTTAATGTGAGTATGTTGTTAGAAGTAAGAAGTTAGTATGAGTATTACAAGGGCCAAATTCGGAGGGCAAAATTATGAGTGTCTTGCAGTATGTCGTGGTCAGTAGCTTTCAAGTGGTCCAAAGAAGGAACAGTGGTAAATTGGTGACAGGTTAATGGCTGGCAAAGGCTTTCTTGATGCTCCTGGAAAATGAAGCTTTGCCACTGATGTCTGATACAACTGACAAGCTTTGATTGCTAAATAAATTATTCGTGGTTTTGAAATAAAGGTGTCAGAATGTACATCATGAAGTTTGTTGTATATGTGGTAGTAAAACGTGTAGCAAGACAATGTTAGCAAGGTGGTCATAATGTTATGCCTGATCAGTGTACAAGTACTCACCAATGAACTGATGGTCCTGAGGATCTTAAAATGATTTTGGCCATAGACAGTTCTTCTCATGTCTTTTTGGGTATCCTCTATTTACCCCAGTTTCCTCCTATTTCCAAAAATGTGCAGTAATTGGAAACATAGAATCAAAGGGAAAGCTTTCTTTGCATATGTTGTATACATTCCTTGCTTCTTCTAGACTAACACATATTTAGAGACAGGAGCCCAAGGGTCTTTATTCTATTACAAATGCAAACCTGGCAGAATTCATTTGCTAAACCCAAATCTTACCCTGCAGATGGAAAGTTAGGCTTGGTTACAGTGTGTACTGTGTGTGCCACAGAGCTCCAGGTTCTTGGAGAAGTTTGTTGTTGTTGTTGTTTCTGATATGATATTAGTTATGCACAAAACAAAATCTTTTTAATTAGAATCTCAGCAGTGTTTCCATCCTGGCCAGGCAAATAACTGTTACGTCTGAGGTGAAGCAGGTTCCATGTATGGGTTTTTATGCCCTGCCGACTAGTGATGGGCAATGATCAAAATGAATTCGGTCAATTCACAATGAATCACAATTGTTTACAAACCATATATTGAAATTAACATACAGACAAAAGCTATTCTAAGGTAATTCATAATGCAGTAACCTAGGTCACATATGAAAAAAAAAAAGTTTAATAATTATAGGTAGTGATGTTACCATTTTGCAATTCTGCAGTCTTTTGGAATAAAAATGCAAAAATAAAACTTCTATAAAATTTTATAAGTATATAATAACAATATAATTAAAACCAATGATTATCATCATTAATAAAATTGAAAATATTTTGCTATTTTGTCTAGTGCATTGTAAGGTAGCAACTTTTGCTTCCATTTACTGATGGGTTTGGGTGAATATATGGTTATTACACATATAGGATATTCCAGACCAGCAATCCCCAACCGTATTTGCACCGTGAACCAAACTCAGTAGTTCCATGGCAAGGGCAGGTAACGGAGGATTAAAAAATTATTACAACACCTGTAAAAGAAGTGTTTTACTAGATGTTGGTGCCACCTAGAAGAAGAAATAAGGCTATAACACACTAATTACAATACTAATTACTAATTAGTCAGGTAGTTTATGAAGCAGCTATTGTATTGCTGCAGAAACAGTGTGCATCACATCTAAGTGGAAATGAATTTTAACCAAGCTAGCTACATGCTACTGGACAGAGAACTCGGCTCACTCTATCCAATATATGTATCTCATTCTATATTCCAAGATAAATAAACCTTTGGTAGAAATGAAGACATTGATGGTCATGTGGTCAGCTGTGGAATCAGTGTTCTTTAAAGTAGCAAAACAAGCCAAACGACTTTTTAGTCAAGTTGTGTTGTTTGTGTGTTTAAGCAGAAGACAAGAAGGCAGTAAGTGAGAGCACTCCCAAGGAAGAAAAAGAGTTGGCTGGGGTAAAAAATAAAGCAGAGGATGGCACTGGTAAGCTCTCAAAGCATAACTACCAACATTTTTCATTTCTTCCATGCCAGTTTTGAATGCCTTTTTAGGAAAAACTACATTTAAAATGTATTTATTCTTGGATATGGAGTGTGACTGTTAGAGGTTGTGAGCAGGTGGTTTTTATACTGTTAACAAGTTCAAACAAGTGCCACTAATAGAGATAATGAGTGGCGGTCATGAGCCACTAATAGAGATAATGAGCCTTTTCTATAAGTCTGAGACAGCCAGAAATCTTGCTTGTTTGTAGTTGACCAAATATTTATTTTGCACCATTATTTGCAAAACAAATATTTAAAAATCAGACAATGTGATTTTCTTTTTGTGATTTTCTCTCAGGGTTGAGGTCTAAATTCTTTTTTCCATATATATGTATATACTTAAAGTAGGTTTGCTTATGTAAGGGATGCCTACAGCGCAGATGAAAAACAGAAGTACATATTTTGTTTATTATTTAAAAACGGCTGGCTTAGACCCAAGACTGGTTGATTAATGGGACGGATTAGGCAAGTGAGATGATATTTGGACTTGTTATGGCTCACTGGTGATGTGGGGAAACGAGGACGAGAGATGCATCTAAGCGTGTTTAAACAGCCATATTTAGAAAGCGGTCTGCTATCATGTTTAATAAACACTGCAGGACCCATTATATGCTCTTTAAATGTTTATGAAGAGCATTGCAAATGTATTTGGACTACTTCTAGCTTCTTCTACCTAGGCCTAAAGTATTTGTGTAGAGTTAATGTTTTTAATGTATGTAAACTATAACTTCAGATTTATTGGGAAGGACTCTTTCCTGCTTTAGGATGGCTGTGCTCTTCTACACAAAGCAATGCCTATTTCTGGTGTCAGGAATATGGTATGTGGGCATCAGTGGCCTGACCTTACATACTGTATACTTTAGCTAAAAGGCGCAACACTACACCCCCCCCCATCCCCCACCCTCAAAAAACGGGTAAAGAATTAACCAGTGTAAAGTTTCCTTGGGGTTTTTAGGATTCTGAAACAGCATGTCTAATCAGCTTATTGTCTATATGAATCCTTATTTACATGAGGTTTTTTGGAGCTGTTGTAATGTTTTTTTGTGTCTTCTAAATATTTATAGTATGTGTGCATGCGTGTATGCATGAGTTTATGTATTTAAAGTATGCTTTAACTTTCGGCCCTTTGTAACTGATAGATTATTCAAATTCATGCACCATTTTTCATAAGCAACACTCAAAATGGTCTCTTGGTGCCATTATTAAAAATGATAACTATAATCTAACTGTCTGTTGGCCATGTAATTTGGATTGGATGGGTTTCAATGACCCAATAAAATGCTGGGACTGTTGCACTATATGAATTATGTATTACAATAGTTTGAGGACGCAGTTCAAATCGGGTCCACTCTTTATTTCCTTTCCTTTTTTGTAAACCAGTTTTTCTTTCACAAGGGGCAGAGAGAGAGAATGCAAATGGGAAGACTCAGACTACTCCTGCAAAAACATCAAGACCAAAGGAGAAAGGTACAGGCTGTTCCTGATATAAAAATCTAAGCTAAATGGCTTTATTCGTCTGACTAAATCATTTAGACAAAAAATGTTAAAACGAAAAGATAAATTTCCACTTTCTTTTCACTGTCACTGTTCTAAAAAGATGACTGTTGGGTTAAAAAACAGAAACCTGCATATTAGTCATTTTATTAAATTGCAGATCCTAAGCCAACAGCCAAAACGTGACTTGAATTTGGTGCTTCGTCATGCCAGTTTCGATTCATGCACCCTTTTCTAATGTGTTTTTGTCAGTTAGTGGTGAAGCATTGGAATTAAAAATATTAAGATACCTTTCACATACTTATTGTAGTAACATATTATTGGTGAAAATGTGGGTTAGTTGAAACAGTTATTCTGTATCCACTTTGCTTACATTGCATAATTTATATGTTGGAGATGGCATTAATTGAAGATATTTTGAATAGCCGATATTTTGACCAATATTCTCTTGGAACTCTGTTGGGTGCAGCTTTAAAAAGAAAGACAACAACGAGGCACACATTGCCAGTTCCTCTACAGGTGCTGATAACATGTGGTTTTCTAATAACAGGTTCATTCCAAAAGAGAACCTGGCAAATCGGTGATGCCCTAGTCTTTTTTGAGCCGCACCATATCAGCTGTTTTAGCCATGATCATTCACATGTCAGGAATATACTGTTCCCATATTATGTGTTTGACCAGACTAACAGTGTAATCAACAACTTAAGTAGGAATTCCACATAAATCATAGTACAGGGTCCCAGGCCTTACTTCAAAAGTGGACTAATTATCTATAAAATAATTGTAATGTTGTTTTCCATGCTACAGCCTCAGACATTGCCCTGGCCCTCGGGATACAGGTGACTATAGTGGCTGGTGACTCTATGAGTACTGCAATACACACATATTGAACTTGAGAGTCTTCTATAGCCAGAGCACTTTGATTAACAGGCTTCTCAGCAGGTGGATCACTGAGGCGGGAAAACCTATTAAACATGTGCAGCTGAAAAGGTCGGTGCTTTGCCCTAGGACAATTTAGCCTGGGCATCACCCAGTCTCCACGCTGTGAGGGTTCTAATGCCAGCGCCTAAAGTTCTGCACAGAAAGCAAGTTCTAGAAACATGTTGATGTGAAACATCAATGCCCCCATCCAACATAGCTCATGCTGTCACTATAAGGGCCCACATTCACATTTATTCATTCCAAAAGTCTTTGGAAAGCCTTTCATGAAAATGTTTTAGCTGCTGTTTTAAGTGAGAATAACTCCATATTTTATGCTTCTGATTTTGGAATATAATATCCAGCAACTTCATAATTGAGTGTCCTAAAACTTTCATATTAGCAATTTTGTGTTTATTTAAGAAGTATATTTTGCATAGCTGTTGCTTTTAGTAGGTCCTTCACGTCTTCGGTTTCAGCCACAAACCACAGTCAGTTCAATGACTTTGAGAAAAACAAATTAAAGTGAAGCTCTTTTAGCCCTAAGCCACATGTAAATAAATCTGGCTTTGCAGAGAATAAGAAAAACGAGCTGATGAATTGAGAATTGAGTCCTTTTTCTCCTCGACAGGTGAGATTTAATGTAATGGCCCAAAACCCCTGTGGCTTAAATAGACTTAGCCTTCCAACTGTGTAGTACAAAGTGCACCCAATATTTGAAAATATTATTGTTTACATATAACTCGAAGAAAGATTCATAGAGATTACTACTTTTATAAGTAGTGATAATTCATAATAATAATTATATATATATATTTTTTTATTATATCTCCAGTTTATTTGAGACAATCATGACAGCATGACAGCAAGTATTTTGAATACAGTCGAAAAATGCAAAATACCTTTGCTGGTCCTCACAGAGTTCACATTTCCAGTCCAGCATGCTAATTTGTCAATTTAACCACAAACAAAGTCCTCCAGGATCACGGTGCAAAAACACAAGACTTGAAGTGAGAATGCAAACCGATGCACAGGAAACAATTGACAATCAAACAAACACGTTATCATACAGCAAAGGCACCAATAATACACAATCAAGTATCATGACACCCCTTTATTCCAGCAATGAAAGGTTTAATGGCATATCTAAGTAGTCTAAGTAAAATGAAAATGGATTTTTCATATTAATAAGTGGCACACTTAAGATCCAGCTGCAGCTGAAACTGAGGGTGACTAAAATATGTGTTGAATTCTCTACCTGGGTGTTAGACTAACATAAACAGGATCCCACATTTGCATCAGGTATTCTGTTGTTACTAAGCCAATTTGTATCTCAGTAGTGAAGTCAACCACCAGAATGTGATGTCCTACGTGATGTGACAACACCCACACCACATGGCATAAACCAAAGTCGTATTTTATTTAAAGGTTATAGTGTAGTGTGGAATATAGGGCACCCGTCTAATCTGACCGATTCATTGATCCACACTAAATGCTCAGGGCTACCTGAGAATGCTGCAGGAAGCTGTGTTTCCATTCATTCTGAAAGCATAAAGATTGGAAGTATTTTGCACATTTATCCCAACACCATGTCCTTAAACTGTTTAAGGAATGAGGGAGAATTTTGGTGCAAAAATGTGCAATTGAGATATATTTTGAACTCTCAGACAGCTCTGCATCAAAAAGCACGTATCAACAATTGTTGATATAATCACATGAACAAGCGATTACTTTGGCAACCCATTTCTTCAACACTTATGTTATGCCTCATGTTTTCATGTCAAATAATGGTGTCAACCTCTCTGATCTCTGAAACATCTGGGATGGACCATCACATCTGTGGAAACATTTGCTGTAGTCAGAAGATGGTCAGAAAAGTACATTGAGATCTAACAGCAGCATATGCTGCCTTCAAGATATCTAAGCATTTTTAACAAGAAAATGAAAACCACATATTGCACACATTGCAAATGAAGAAGAAGAAAAGTTTCTGGCCTGCCTGCAGTCCTGTATCTAATTAAAATGTGAGTAGAATTTTTTAATGAATGCCAGCTGATGTACTGTTGTAAAAGGAACCATTTCATTATTTGTGCTTTAAATGAAATGTTGTCCCAAATTTGGAGTAGTACTTTGCATAGAATTTGATGTTTGTCTTAGATGATAGTTAGTTATTTTAGCTGTTAATTTACGACTGAGGAGGTCACCGTTACTGCAACAGCCACTGCCACCCCCAAAAAATCTTACATGCGCCAGTATTATTGAGGAGCCCTGTCAGGAGCCCAAAAATAGCACACTGGCATTACTTGAATAGAAACATGTTACCTTCCTATTATTATTGTATTACCTTGATGCTGCTTTACCTCTGCCCTGCAAAGTTTCTTTTGAGACTATTTTGCTTCATTATAAGATCGTTTATGCGTTTTTAAAATTCATGAGCCAGTCTTAAGTAAATTATCCTACTGAGGAATTTAAGAGTTTCTTCATTTATTTTCCAACTGAAATATAAATTTGAAGGTGCTTCCTGTAAGCTGTAACCTAATTTCAGTTCATATGGGTTAAAAATTGCCAAAAAAACAAACAAAAAAACACTGATCCTGGGGCACTGTAGCATGTATTGCAAATAATTATAAATGATAATTGTTTTGTTATGACTGTGGCTGAAATTATGCAAATGGAAAAAGTTATAATGTACACAAACATTCTTATACTCCTGTTCATATGCAAATGATCGTTCTATCCTGTTGTTTAATATTTGGAACAAAGTATCACTTCAGGACAAAACACTGTTTTAAATATTTTTTTTCTCATTTATGTGCCAAGTTTTTCACTCCAAGCGCCAAGTTGTGCCACCATGTTGTTTATGGAGGAAATTTAAAGGTTCTGCCTTTAGTACCAAAAGAGTTTCTAATTTAACCTACAATGTGTGCAGAATTATTAGGCAAATGAGTATTTTGGTGACGTCATCCTTTTATACATGTTATCCTACTCCAAGCTATATAGGCTGGAAAGCCAACTATCAATTAAGTAAATCAGGTGCTGTGCATCTCTTTATTGATGAGGGGTGTGGTCTAATACATCAGCAGCCTGTATAAGGTGTGCTTAAATATTAAGAAACTCTGAAAAGTAACCAAATTGTGAGCTGCCTTGCCGAATGATGCAGCATTTACATTTACATTTACATTTTCAGCATTTAGCAGACGCTCTTATCCAGAGCGACTTACAGAAGTGCTTCCCTAG